>CAMPDV010005137.1:0-26721 GCA_946699065.1 Loxodes magnus
TACCTGTCTTGACGTCCCATAGTCTCACCGTCTAATCATGACTTCCCGATACGATGAACTCTGAATTACTGGATATAGCCACAGCATATACATAACTAGTGTGACCACTCATGGTCTTACAGGTACCTGTCTTGACGTCCCATAGTCTCACCGTATAATCATGACTTCCCGATACGATGAACTCTGAATCACTGGATATAGCCACAGATAATACATAATGTGTGTGACCACTCATGGTCTTACAGGTACCTGTCTTGACGTCCCATAGTCTCACCGTCTAATCATAACTTCCCGATACGATGAACTCTGAATCACTGGATATAGCCACAGATAATACAGAATCTGTGTGACCACTCATGGTCTTACAGGTACCTGTCTTGACGTCCCATAGTCTCACCGTCTTATCATGACTTCCCGATACGATGAACTCTGAATCACTGGATATAGCCACAGATAATACAGAATCTGTGTGACCACTCATGGTCTTACAGGTACCTGTCTTGACGTCCCATAGTCTCACCGTCTAATCATGACTTCCCGATACGATGAACTCTGAATCACTGGATATAGCCACAGCATATACATAATGTGTGTGACCACTCATGGTCTTACAGGTACCTGTCTTGACGTCCCATAGTCTCACCGTCTAATCATAACTTCCCGATACGATGAACTCTGAATCACTGGATATAGCCACAGCATATACATAATGTGTGTGACCACTCATGGTCTTACAGGTACCTGTCTTGACGTCCCATAGTCTCACCGTCTAATCATGACTTCCCGATACGATGAACTCTGAATCACTGGATATAGCCACAGATAATACAGAATCTGTGTGACCACTCATGGTCTTACAGGTACCTGTCTTGACGTCCCATAGTCTCACCGTCTAATCATAACTTCCCGATACGATGAACTCTGAATCACTGGATATAGCCACAGCATATACATAATGTGTGTGACCACTCATGGTCTTACAGGTACCTGTCTTGACGTCCCATAGTCTCACCGTATAATCATGACTTCCCGATACGATGAACTCTGAATTACTGGATATAGCCACAGCATATACATAACTAGTGTGACCACTCATGGTCTTACAGGTACCTGTCTTGACGTCCCATAGTCTCACCGTTTAATCATAACTTCCCGATACGATGAACTCTGAATCACTGGATATAGCCACAGCATATACATAATGCGTGTGACCACTCATGGTCTTACAGGTACCTGTCTTGACGTCCCATAGTCTCACCGTCTTATCATGACTTCCCGATACGATGAACTCTGAATCACTGGATATAGCCACAGATAATACAGAATCTGTGTGACCACTCATGGTCTTACAGGTACCTGTCTTGACGTCCCATAGTCTCACCGTCTAATCATAACTTCCCGATACGATGAACTCTGAATCACTGGATATAGCCACAGCATATATATAACCTGTGTGACCACTCATGGTCTTACAGGTACCTGTCTTGACGTCCCATAGTCTCACCGTCTAATCATAACTTCCCGATACGATGAACTCTGAATTACTGGATATAGCCACAGCATATACATAATGTGTGTACCACTCATGGTCTTACAGGTACCTGTCTTGACGTCCCATAGTCTCACCGTCTAATCATAACTTCCCGATACGATGAACTCTGAATCACTGGATATAGCCACAGATAATACAGAATCTGTGTGACCACTCATGGTCTTACAGGTACCTGTCTTGACGTCCCATAGTCTCACCGTCTTATCATGACTTCCCGATACGATGAACTCTGAATCACTGGATATAGCCACAGCATATACATAATGTGTGTGACCACTCATGGTCTTACAGGTACCTGTCTTGACGTCCCATAGTCTCACCGTATAATCATGACTTCCCGATACGATGAACTCTGAATCACTGGATATAGCCACAGCATATACATAATGTGTGTGACCACTCATGGTCTTACAGGTACCTGTCTTGACGTCCCATAGTCTCACCGTCTAATCATAACTTCCCGATACGATGAACTCTGAATTACTGGATATAGCCACAGCATATACATAACCTTTGTGACCACTCATGGTCTTACAGGTACCTGTCTTGACGTCCCATAGTCTCACCGTCTAATCATGACTTCCCGATACGATGAACTCTGAATCACTGGATATAGCCACAGCATATACATAACTAGTGTGACCACTCATGGTCTTACAGGTACCTGTCTTGACGTCCCATAGTCTCACCGTCTAATCATAACTTCCCGATACGATGAACTCTGAATCACTGGATATAGCCACAGATAATACAGAATCTGTGTGACCACTCATGGTCTTACAGGTACCTGTCTTGACGTCCCATAGTCTCACCGTCTAATCATAACTTCCCGATACGATGAACTCTGAATCACTGGATATAGCCACAGCATATACATAATGTGTGTGACCACTCATGGTCTTACAGGTACCTGTCTTGACGTCCCATAGTCTCACCGTCTAATCATGACTTCCCGATACGATGAACTCTGAATCACTGGATATAGCCACAGATAATACAGAATCTGTGTGACCACTCATGGTCTTACAGGTACCTGTCTTGACGTCCCATAGTCTCACCGTCTAATCATCACTTCCCGATACGATGAACTCTGAATCACTGGATATAGCCACAGATAATACAGAATCTGTGTGACCACTCATGGTCTTACAGGTACCTGTCTTGACGTCCCATAGTCTCACCGTCTAATCATGACTTCCCGATACGATGAACTCTGAATCACTGGATATAGCCACAGCATATACATAATGTGTGTGACCACTCATGGTCTTACAGGTACCTGTCTTGACGTCCCATAGTCTCACCGTATAATCATGACTTCCCGATACGATGAACTCTGAATTACTGGATATAGCCACAGCATATACATAACTAGTGTGACCACTCATGGTCTTACAGGTACCTGTCTTGACGTCCCATAGTCTCACCGTATAATCATGACTTCCCGATACGATGAACTCTGAATCACTGGATATAGCCACAGCATATACATAATGTGTGTGACCACTCATGGTCTTACAGGTACCTGTCTTGACGTCCCATAGTCTCACCGTCTAATCATAACTTCCCGATACGATGAACTCTGAATCACTGGATATAGCCACAGATAATACAGAATCTGTGTGACCACTCATGGTCTTACAGGTACCTGTCTTGACGTCCCATAGTCTCACCGTCTTATCATGACTTCCCGATACGATGAACTCTGAATCACTGGATATAGCCACAGATAATACAGAATCTGTGTGACCACTCATGGTCTTACAGGTACCTGTCTTGACGTCCCATAGTCTCACCGTCTAATCATGACTTCCCGATACGATGAACTCTGAATCACTGGATATAGCCACAGCATATACATAATGTGTGTGACCACTCATGGTCTTACAGGTACCTGTCTTGACGTCCCATAGTCTCACCGTCTAATCATAACTTCCCGATACGATGAACTCTGAATCACTGGATATAGCCACAGCATATACATAATGTGTGTGACCACTCATGGTCTTACAGGTACCTGTCTTGACGTCCCATAGTCTCACCGTCTAATCATGACTTCCCGATACGATGAACTCTGAATCACTGGATATAGCCACAGATAATACAGAATCTGTGTGACCACTCATGGTCTTACAGGTACCTGTCTTGACGTCCCATAGTCTCACCGTCTAATCATAACTTCCCGATACGATGAACTCTGAATCACTGGATATAGCCACAGCATATACATAATGTGTGTGACCACTCATGGTCTTACAGGTACCTGTCTTGACGTCCCATAGTCTCACCGTATAATCATGACTTCCCGATACGATGAACTCTGAATTACTGGATATAGCCACAGCATATACATAACTAGTGTGACCACTCATGGTCTTACAGGTACCTGTCTTGACGTCCCATAGTCTCACCGTTTAATCATAACTTCCCGATACGATGAACTCTGAATCACTGGATATAGCCACAGCATATACATAATGCGTGTGACCACTCATGGTCTTACAGGTACCTGTCTTGACGTCCCATAGTCCTCACCGTCTTATCATGACTTCCCGATACGATGAACTCTGAATCACTGGATATAGCCACAGATAATACAGAATCTGTGTGACCACTCATGGTCTTACAGGTACCTGTCTTGACGTCCCATAGTCTCACCGTCTAATCATAACTTCCCGATACGATGAACTCTGAATCACTGGATATAGCCACAGCATATATATAACCTGTGTGACCACTCATGGTCTTACAGGTACCTGTCTTGACGTCCCATAGTCTCACCGTCTAATCATAACTTCCCGATACGATGAACTCTGAATTACTGGATATAGCCACAGCATATACATAATGTGTGTACCACTCATGGTCTTACAGGTACCTGTCTTGACGTCCCATAGTCTCACCGTCTAATCATAACTTCCCGATACGATGAACTCTGAATCACTGGATATAGCCACAGATAATACAGAATCTGTGTGACCACTCATGGTCTTACAGGTACCTGTCTTGACGTCCCATAGTCTCACCGTCTTATCATGACTTCCGATACGATGAACTCTGAATCACTGGATATAGCCACAGCATATACATAATGTGTGTGACCACTCATGGTCTTACAGGTACCTGTCTTGACGTCCCATAGTCTCACCGTATAATCATGACTTCCCGATACGATGAACTCTGAATCACTGGATATAGCCACAGCATATACATAATGTGTGTGACCACTCATGGTCTTACAGGTACCTGTCTTGACGTCCCATAGTCTCACCGTCTTATCATGACTTCCCGATACGATGAACTCTGAATCACTGGATATAGCCACAGATAATACCTAATTAGTGTGACCACTCATGGTCTTACAGGTACCTGTCTTGACGTCCCATAGTCTCACCGTCTAATCATCACTTCCCGATACGATGAACTCTGAATCACTGGATATAGCCACAGCATATACATAATGTGTGTACCACTCATGGTCTTACAGGTACCTGTCTTGACGTCCCATAGTCTCACCGTCTAATCATAACTTCCCGATACGATGAACTCTGAATCACTGGATATAGCCACAGATAATACAGAATCTGTGTGACCACTCATGGTCTTACAGGTACCTGTCTTGACGTCCCATAGTCTCACCGTCTTATCATGACTTCCCGATACGATGAACTCTGAATCACTGGATATAGCCACAGATGATACATAACTAGTGTGACCACTCATGGTCTTACAGGTACCTGTCTTGACGTCCCATAGTCTCACCGTATAATCATAACTTCCCGATACGATGAACTCTGAATCACTGGATATAGCCACAGCATATACATAATGTGTGTGACCACTCATGGTCTTACAGGTACCTGTCTTGACGTCCCATAGTCTCACCGTCTAATCATAACTTCCCGATACGATGAACTCTGAATTACTGGATATAGCCACAGCATATACATAACCTTTGTGACCACTCATGGTCTTACAGGTACCTGTCTTGACGTCCCATAGTCTCACCGTCTAATCATGACTTCCCGATACGATGAACTCTGAATCACTGGATATAGCCACAGATAATACAGAATCTGTGTGACCACTCATGGTCTTACAGGTACCTGTCTTGACGTCCCATAGTCTCACCGTCTAATCATCACTTCCCGATACGATGAACTCTGAATCACTGGATATAGCCACAGATAATACAGAATCTGTGTGACCACTCATGGTCTTACAGGTACCTGTCTTGACGTCCCATAGTCTCACCGTCTAATCATAACTTCCCGATACGATGAACTCTGAATCACTGGATATAGCCACAGCATATACATAATGTGTGTGACCACTCATGGTCTTACAGGTACCTGTCTTGACGTCCCATAGTCTCACCGTCTTATCATGACTTCCCGATACGATGAACTCTGAATTACTGGATATAGCCACAGCATATACATAACTAGTGTGACCACTCATGGTCTTACAGGTACCTGTCTTGACGTCCCATAGTCTCACCGTATAATCATGACTTCCCGATACGATGAACTCTGAATCACTGGATATAGCCACAGCATATACATAATGTGTGTGACCACTCATGGTCTTACAGGTACCTGTCTTGACGTCCCATAGTCTCACCGTCTAATCATAACTTCCCGATACGATGAACTCTGAATTACTGGATATAGCCACAGCATATACATAACCTTTGTGACCACTCATGGTCTTACAGGTACCTGTCTTGACGTCCCATAGTCTCACCGTCTAATCATGACTTCCCGATACGATGAACTCTGAATCACTGGATATAGCCACAGCATATACATAACTAGTGTGACCACTCATGGTCTTACAGGTACCTGTCTTGACGTCCCATAGTCTCACCGTCTAATCATAACTTCCCGATACGATGAACTCTGAATCACTGGATATAGCCACAGATAATACAGAATCTGTGTGACCACTCATGGTCTTACAGGTACCTGTCTTGACGTCCCATAGTCTCACCGTCTAATCATAACTTCCCGATACGATGAACTCTGAATCACTGGATATAGCCACAGCATATACATAATGTGTGTGACCACTCATGGTCTTACAGGTACCTGTCTTGACGTCCCATAGTCTCACCGTCTTATCATGACTTCCCGATACGATGAACTCTGAATTACTGGATATAGCCACAGCATATACATAATGTGTGTGACCACTCATGGTCTTACAGGTACCTGTCTTGACGTCCCATAGTCTCACCGTCTAATCATAACTTCCCGATACGATGAACTCTGAATCACTGGATATAGCCACAGATAATACAGAATCTGTGTGACCACTCATGGTCTTACAGGTACCTGTCTTGACGTCCCATAGTCTCACCGTCTAATCATGACTTCCCGATACGATGAACTCTGAATCACTGGATATAGCCACAGCATATACATAATGTGTGTGACCACTCATGGTCTTACAGGTACCTGTCTTGACGTCCCATAGTCTCACCGTCTTATCATCACTTCCCGATACGATGAACTCTGAATCACTGGATATAGCCACAGCATATACATAATGTGTGTGACCACTCATGGTCTTACAGGTACCTGTCTTGACGTCCCATAGTCTCACCGTCTAATCATGACTTCCCGATACGATGAACTCTGAATCACTGGATATAGCCACAGCATATACATAATGTGTGTGACCACTCATGGTCTTACAGGTACCTGTCTTGACGTCCCATAGTCTCACCGTCTAATCATAACTTCCCGATACGATGAACTCTGAATCACTGGATATAGCCACAGCATATACATAATGTGTGTGACCACTCATGGTCTTACAGGTACCTGTCTTGACGTCCCATAGTCTCACCGTCTAATCATGACTTCCCGATACGATGAACTCTGAATCACTGGATATAGCCACAGATAATACATAACTAGTGTGACCACTCATGGTCTTACAGGTACCTGTCTTGACGTCCCATAGTCTCACCGTTTAATCATAACTTCCCGATACGATGAACTCTGAATCACTGGATATAGCCACAGCATATACATAATGCGTGTGACCACTCATGGTCTTACAGGTACCTGTCTTGACGTCCCATAGTCTCACCGTCTAATCATAACTTCCCGATACGATGAACTCTGAATCACTGGATATAGCCACAGATAATACAGAATCTGTGTGACCACTCATGGTCTTACAGGTACCTGTCTTGACGTCCCATAGTCTCACCGTCTAATCATAACTTCCCGATACGATGAACTCTGAATTACTGGATATAGCCACAGCATATATATAACCTGTGTGACCACTCATGGTCTTACAGGTACCTGTCTTGACGTCCCATAGTCTCACCGTCTAATCATAACTTCCCGATACGATGAACTCTGAATTACTGGATATAGCCACAGCATATACATAATGTGTGTACCACTCATGGTCTTACAGGTACCTGTCTTGACGTCCCATAGTCTCACCGTCTAATCATAACTTCCCGATACGATGAACTCTGAATCACTGGATATAGCCACAGATAATACAGAATCTGTGTGACCACTCATGGTCTTACAGGTACCTGTCTTGACGTCCCATAGTCTCACCGTCTTATCATGACTTCCCGATACGATGAACTCTGAATCACTGGATATAGCCACAGATGATACATAACTAGTGTGACCACTCATGGTCTTACAGGTACCTGTCTTGACGTCCCATAGTCTCACCGTATAATCATAACTTCCCGATACGATGAACTCTGAATCACTGGATATAGCCACAGCATATACATAATGTGTGTGACCACTCATGGTCTTACAGGTACCTGTCTTGACGTCCCATAGTCTCACCGTCTAATCATAACTTCCCGATACGATGAACTCTGAATTACTGGATATAGCCACAGCATATACATAACCTTTGTGACCACTCATGGTCTTACAGGTACCTGTCTTGACGTCCCATAGTCTCACCGTCTAATCATAACTTCCCGATACGATGAACTCTGAATTACTGGATATAGCCACAGCATATACATAATGTGTGTACCACTCATGGTCTTACAGGTACCTGTCTTGACGTCCCATAGTCTCACCGTCTAATCATAACTTCCCGATACGATGAACTCTGAATCACTGGATATAGCCACAGATAATACAGAATCTGTGTGACCACTCATGGTCTTACAGGTACCTGTCTTGACGTCCCATAGTCTCACCGTCTTATCATGACTTCCCGATACGATGAACTCTGAATCACTGGATATAGCCACAGATGATACATAACTAGTGTGACCACTCATGGTCTTACAGGTACCTGTCTTGACGTCCCATAGTCTCACCGTATAATCATAACTTCCCGATACGATGAACTCTGAATCACTGGATATAGCCACAGCATATACATAATGTGTGTGACCACTCATGGTCTTACAGGTACCTGTCTTGACGTCCCATAGTCTCACCGTCTAATCATAACTTCCCGATACGATGAACTCTGAATTACTGGATATAGCCACAGATAATACAGAATCTGTGTGACCACTCATGGTCTTACAGGTACCTGTCTTGACGTCCCATAGTCTCACCGTCTAATCATAACTTCCCGATACGATGAACTCTGAATCACTGGATATAGCCACAGCATATACATAACTAGTGTGACCACTCATGGTCTTACAGGTACCTGTCTTGACGTCCCATAGTCTCACCGTCTAATCATCACTTCCCGATACGATGAACTCTGAATCACTGGATATAGCCACAGATAATACAGAATCTGTGTGACCACTCATGGTCTTACAGGTACCTGTCTTGACGTCCCATAGTCTCACCGTCTAATCATAACTTCCCGATACGATGAACTCTGAATCACTGGATATAGCCACAGCATATACATAATGTGTGTGACCACTCATGGTCTTACAGGTACCTGTCTTGACGTCCCATAGTCTCACCGTATAATCTGAACTTCCCGATACGATGAACTCTGAATCACTGGATATAGCCACAGCATATACATAATGTGTGTGACCACTCATGGTCTTACAGGTACCTGTCTTGACGTCCCATAGTCTCACCGTCTAATCATAACTTCCCGATACGATGAACTCTGAATCACTGGATATAGCCACTGATCTTACATGACTAGTGTGACCACTCATGGTCTTACAGGTACCTGTCTTGACGTCCCATAGTCTCACCGTATTATCATGACTTCCCGATACGATGAACTCTGAATCACTGGATATAGCCACAGCATATACATAATGTGTGTGACCACTCATGGTCTTACAGGTACCTGTCTTGACGTCCCATAGTCTCACCGTCTAATCATAACTTCCCGATACGATGAACTCTGAATTACTGGATATAACAACAGCACATACATAACTAGTGTGACCACTCATGGTCTTACAGGTACCTGTCTTGACGTCCCATAGTCTCACCGTCTAATCATAACTTCCCGATACGATGAACTCTGAATCACTGGATATAACAACAGCACATACATAACTAGTGTGACCACTCATGGTCTTACAGGTACCTGTCTTGACGTCCCATAGTCTCACCGTCTAATCATAACTTCCCGATACGATGAACTCTGAATCACTGGATATAGCCACAGCATATACATAATGTGTGTGACCACTCATGGTCTTACAGGTACCTGTCTTGACGTCCCATAGTCTCACCGTCTTATCATGACTTCCCGATACGATGAACTCTGAATTACTGGATATAGCCACAGCATATACATAACTAGTGTGACCACTCATGGTCTTACAGGTACCTGTCTTGACGTCCCATAGTCTCACCGTATAATCATGACTTCCCGATACGATGAACTCTGAATCACTGGATATAGCCACAGCATATACATAATGTGTGTACCACTCATGGTCTTACAGGTACCTGTCTTGACGTCCCATAGTCTCACCGTCTAATCATAACTTCCCGATACGATGAACTCTGAATTACTGGATATAGCCACAGCATATACATAATGTGTGTACCACTCATGGTCTTACAGGTACCTGTCTTGACGTCCCATAGTCTCACCGTCTAATCATAACTTCCCGATACGATGAACTCTGAATCACTGGATATAGCCACAGATAATACAGAATCTGTGTGACCACTCATGGTCTTACAGGTACCTGTCTTGACGTCCCATAGTCTCACCGTCTTATCATGACTTCCCGATACGATGAACTCTGAATCACTGGATATAGCCACAGCATATACATAATGTGTGTGACCACTCATGGTCTTACAGGTACCTGTCTTGACGTCCCATAGTCTCACCGTATAATCATGACTTCCCGATACGATGAACTCTGAATCACTGGATATAGCCACAGCATATACATAATGTGTGTGACCACTCATGGTCTTACAGGTACCTGTCTTGACGTCCCATAGTCTCACCGTCTTATCATGACTTCCCGATACGATGAACTCTGAATCACTGGATATAGCCACAGATAATACCTAATTAGTGTGACCACTCATGGTCTTACAGGTACCTGTCTTGACGTCCCATAGTCTCACCGTCTAATCATCACTTCCCGATACGATGAACTCTGAATCACTGGATATAGCCACAGCATATACATAATGTGTGTACCACTCATGGTCTTACAGGTACCTGTCTTGACGTCCCATAGTCTCACCGTCTAATCATAACTTCCCGATACGATGAACTCTGAATCACTGGATATAGCCACAGATAATACAGAATCTGTGTGACCACTCATGGTCTTACAGGTACCTGTCTTGACGTCCCATAGTCTCACCGTCTTATCATGACTTCCCGATACGATGAACTCTGAATCACTGGATATAGCCACAGATGATACATAACTAGTGTGACCACTCATGGTCTTACAGGTACCTGTCTTGACGTCCCATAGTCTCACCGTATAATCATAACTTCCCGATACGATGAACTCTGAATCACTGGATATAGCCACAGCATATACATAATGTGTGTGACCACTCATGGTCTTACAGGTACCTGTCTTGACGTCCCATAGTCTCACCGTCTAATCATAACTTCCCGATACGATGAACTCTGAATTACTGGATATAGCCACAGCATATACATAACCTTTGTGACCACTCATGGTCTTACAGGTACCTGTCTTGACGTCCCATAGTCTCACCGTCTAATCATGACTTCCCGATACGATGAACTCTGAATCACTGGATATAGCCACAGATAATACAGAATCTGTGTGACCACTCATGGTCTTACAGGTACCTGTCTTGACGTCCCATAGTCTCACCGTCTAATCATCACTTCCCGATACGATGAACTCTGAATCACTGGATATAGCCACAGATAATACAGAATCTGTGTGACCACTCATGGTCTTACAGGTACCTGTCTTGACGTCCCATAGTCTCACCGTCTAATCATAACTTCCCGATACGATGAACTCTGAATCACTGGATATAGCCACAGCATATACATAATGTGTGTGACCACTCATGGTCTTACAGGTACCTGTCTTGACGTCCCATAGTCTCACCGTCTTATCATGACTTCCCGATACGATGAACTCTGAATTACTGGATATAGCCACAGCATATACATAACTAGTGTGACCACTCATGGTCTTACAGGTACCTGTCTTGACGTCCCATAGTCTCACCGTATAATCATGACTTCCCGATACGATGAACTCTGAATCACTGGATATAGCCACAGCATATACATAATGTGTGTGACCACTCATGGTCTTACAGGTACCTGTCTTGACGTCCCATAGTCTCACCGTCTAATCATAACTTCCCGATACGATGAACTCTGAATTACTGGATATAGCCACAGCATATACATAACCTTTGTGACCACTCATGGTCTTACAGGTACCTGTCTTGACGTCCCATAGTCTCACCGTCTAATCATGACTTCCCGATACGATGAACTCTGAATCACTGGATATAGCCACAGCATATACATAACTAGTGTGACCACTCATGGTCTTACAGGTACCTGTCTTGACGTCCCATAGTCTCACCGTCTAATCATAACTTCCCGATACGATGAACTCTGAATCACTGGATATAGCCACAGATAATACAGAATCTGTGTGACCACTCATGGTCTTACAGGTACCTGTCTTGACGTCCCATAGTCTCACCGTCTAATCATAACTTCCCGATACGATGAACTCTGAATCACTGGATATAGCCACAGCATATACATAATGTGTGTGACCACTCATGGTCTTACAGGTACCTGTCTTGACGTCCCATAGTCTCACCGTCTTATCATGACTTCCCGATACGATGAACTCTGAATTACTGGATATAGCCACAGCATATACATAATGTGTGTGACCACTCATGGTCTTACAGGTACCTGTCTTGACGTCCCATAGTCTCACCGTCTAATCATAACTTCCCGATACGATGAACTCTGAATCACTGGATATAGCCACAGATAATACAGAATCTGTGTGACCACTCATGGTCTTACAGGTACCTGTCTTGACGTCCCATAGTCTCACCGTCTAATCATGACTTCCCGATACGATGAACTCTGAATCACTGGATATAGCCACAGCATATACATAACTAGTGTGACCACTCATGGTCTTACAGGTACCTGTCTTGACGTCCCATAGTCTCACCGTCTAATCATAACTTCCCGATACGATGAACTCTGAATCACTGGATATAGCCACAGATAATACAGAATCTGTGTGACCACTCATGGTCTTACAGGTACCTGTCTTGACGTCCCATAGTCTCACCGTCTAATCATAACTTCCCGATACGATGAACTCTGAATCACTGGATATAGCCACTGATCTTACATGACTAGTGTGACCACTCATGGTCTTACAGGTACCTGTCTTGACGTCCCATAGTCTCACCGTATTATCATGACTTCCCGATACGATGAACTCTGAATCACTGGATATAGCCACAGCATATACATAATGTGTGTGACCACTCATGGTCTTACAGGTACCTGTCTTGACGTCCCATAGTCTCACCGTCTAATCATGACTTCCCGATACGATGAACTCTGAATCACTGGATATAGCCACAGCATATACATAATGTGTGTGACCACTCATGGTCTTACAGGTACCTGTCTTGACGTCCCATAGTCTCACCGTCTAATCATAACTTCCCGATACGATGAACTCTGAATCACTGGATATAGCCACAGCATATACATAATGTGTGTGACCACTCATGGTCTTACAGGTACCTGTCTTGACGTCCCATAGTCTCACCGTCTAATCATGACTTCCCGATACGATGAACTCTGAATCACTGGATATAGCCACAGATAATACATAACTAGTGTGACCACTCATGGTCTTACAGGTACCTGTCTTGACGTCCCATAGTCTCACCGTTTAATCATAACTTCCCGATACGATGAACTCTGAATCACTGGATATAGCCACAGATAATACAGAATCTGTGTGACCACTCATGGTCTTACAGGTACCTGTCTTGACGTCCCATAGTCTCACCGTCTAATCATAACTTCCCGATACGATGAACTCTGAATTACTGGATATAGCCACAGCATATACATAACCTTTGTGACCACTCATGGTCTTACAGGTACCTGTCTTGACGTCCCATAGTCTCACCGTCTAATCATGACTTCCCGATACGATGAACTCTGAATTACTGGATATAGCCACAGCATATATATAACCTGTGTGACCACTCATGGTCTTACAGGTACCTGTCTTGACGTCCCATAGTCTCACCGTCTAATCATAACTTCCCGATACGATGAACTCTGAATTACTGGATATAGCCACAGCATATACATAATGTGTGTACCACTCATGGTCTTACAGGTACCTGTCTTGACGTCCCATAGTCTCACCGTCTAATCATAACTTCCCGATACGATGAACTCTGAATCACTGGATATAGCCACAGATAATACAGAATCTGTGTGACCACTCATGGTCTTACAGGTACCTGTCTTGACGTCCCATAGTCTCACCGTCTTATCATGACTTCCCGATACGATGAACTCTGAATCACTGGATATAGCCACAGCATATACATAATGTGTGTGACCACTCATGGTCTTACAGGTACCTGTCTTGACGTCCCATAGTCTCACCGTATAATCATGACTTCCCGATACGATGAACTCTGAATCACTGGATATAGCCACAGCATATACATAATGTGTGTGACCACTCATGGTCTTACAGGTACCTGTCTTGACGTCCCATAGTCTCACCGTCTAATCATAACTTCCCGATACGATGAACTCTGAATTACTGGATATAGCCACAGCATATACATAACCTTTGTGACCACTCATGGTCTTACAGGTACCTGTCTTGACGTCCCATAGTCTCACCGTCTAATCATAACTTCCCGATACGATGAACTCTGAATTACTGGATATAGCCACAGCATATACATAATGTGTGTACCACTCATGGTCTTACAGGTACCTGTCTTGACGTCCCATAGTCTCACCGTCTAATCATAACTTCCCGATACGATGAACTCTGAATCACTGGATATAGCCACAGATAATACAGAATCTGTGTGACCACTCATGGTCTTACAGGTACCTGTCTTGACGTCCCATAGTCTCACCGTCTTATCATGACTTCCCGATACGATGAACTCTGAATCACTGGATATAGCCACAGATGATACATAACTAGTGTGACCACTCATGGTCTTACAGGTACCTGTCTTGACGTCCCATAGTCTCACCGTATAATCATAACTTCCCGATACGATGAACTCTGAATCACTGGATATAGCCACAGCATATACATAATGTGTGTGACCACTCATGGTCTTACAGGTACCTGTCTTGACGTCCCATAGTCTCACCGTCTAATCATAACTTCCCGATACGATGAACTCTGAATTACTGGATATAGCCACAGATAATACAGAATCTGTGTGACCACTCATGGTCTTACAGGTACCTGTCTTGACGTCCCATAGTCTCACCGTCTAATCATAACTTCCCGATACGATGAACTCTGAATCACTGGATATAGCCACAGCATATACATAACTAGTGTGACCACTCATGGTCTTACAGGTACCTGTCTTGACGTCCCATAGTCTCACCGTCTAATCATCACTTCCCGATACGATGAACTCTGAATCACTGGATATAGCCACAGATAATACAGAATCTGTGTGACCACTCATGGTCTTACAGGTACCTGTCTTGACGTCCCATAGTCTCACCGTCTAATCATAACTTCCCGATACGATGAACTCTGAATCACTGGATATAGCCACAGCATATACATAATGTGTGTGACCACTCATGGTCTTACAGGTACCTGTCTTGACGTCCCATAGTCTCACCGTATAATCTGAACTTCCCGATACGATGAACTCTGAATCACTGGATATAGCCACAGCATATACATAATGTGTGTGACCACTCATGGTCTTACAGGTACCTGTCTTGACGTCCCATAGTCTCACCGTCTAATCATAACTTCCCGATACGATGAACTCTGAATCACTGGATATAGCCACTGATCTTACATGACTAGTGTGACCACTCATGGTCTTACAGGTACCTGTCTTGACGTCCCATAGTCTCACCGTATTATCATGACTTCCCGATACGATGAACTCTGAATCACTGGATATAGCCACAGCATATACATAATGTGTGTGACCACTCATGGTCTTACAGGTACCTGTCTTGACGTCCCATAGTCTCACCGTCTAATCATAACTTCCCGATACGATGAACTCTGAATTACTGGATATAACAACAGCACATACATAACTAGTGTGACCACTCATGGTCTTACAGGTACCTGTCTTGACGTCCCATAGTCTCACCGTCTAATCATAACTTCCCGATACGATGAACTCTGAATCACTGGATATAGCCACAGCATATACATAATGTGTGTGACCACTCATGGTCTTACAGGTACCTGTCTTGACGTCCCATAGTCTCACCGTATAATCTGAACTTCCCGATACGATGAACTCTGAATCACTGGATATAGCCACAGCATATACATAATGTGTGTGACCACTCATGGTCTTACAGGTACCTGTCTTGACGTCCCATAGTCTCACCGTCTTATCATGACTTCCCGATACGATGAACTCTGAATCACTGGATATAGCCACAGATGATACATAACTAGTGTGACCACTCATGGTCTTACAGGTACCTGTCTTGACGTCCCATAGTCTCACCGTATAATCATAACTTCCCGATACGATGAACTCTGAATCACTGGATATAGCCACAGCATATACATAATGTGTGTGACCACTCATGGTCTTACAGGTACCTGTCTTGACGTCCCATAGTCTCACCGTCTAATCATAACTTCCCGATACGATGAACTCTGAATTACTGGATATAGCCACAGATAATACAGAATCTGTGTGACCACTCATGGTCTTACAGGTACCTGTCTTGACGTCCCATAGTCTCACCGTCTAATCATAACTTCCCGATACGATGAACTCTGAATCACTGGATATAGCCACAGCATATACATAACTAGTGTGACCACTCATGGTCTTACAGGTACCTGTCTTGACGTCCCATAGTCTCACCGTCTAATCATCACTTCCCGATACGATGAACTCTGAATCACTGGATATAGCCACAGATAATACAGAATCTGTGTGACCACTCATGGTCTTACAGGTACCTGTCTTGACGTCCCATAGTCTCACCGTCTAATCATAACTTCCCGATACGATGAACTCTGAATCACTGGATATAGCCACAGCATATACATAATGTGTGTGACCACTCATGGTCTTACAGGTACCTGTCTTGACGTCCCATAGTCTCACCGTATAATCTGAACTTCCCGATACGATGAACTCTGAATCACTGGATATAGCCACAGCATATACATAATGTGTGTGACCACTCATGGTCTTACAGGTACCTGTCTTGACGTCCCATAGTCTCACCGTCTAATCATAACTTCCCGATACGATGAACTCTGAATCACTGGATATAGCCACTGATCTTACATGACTAGTGTGACCACTCATGGTCTTACAGGTACCTGTCTTGACGTCCCATAGTCTCACCGTATTATCATGACTTCCCGATACGATGAACTCTGAATCACTGGATATAGCCACAGCATATACATAATGTGTGTGACCACTCATGGTCTTACAGGTACCTGTCTTGACGTCCCATAGTCTCACCGTCTAATCATAACTTCCCGATACGATGAACTCTGAATTACTGGATATAACAACAGCACATACATAACTAGTGTGACCACTCATGGTCTTACAGGTACCTGTCTTGACGTCCCATAGTCTCACCGTCTAATCATAACTTCCCGATACGATGAACTCTGAATCACTGGATATAGCCACAGCATATACATAATGTGTGTGACCACTCATGGTCTTACAGGTACCTGTCTTGACGTCCCATAGTCTCACCGTATAATCTGAACTTCCCGATACGATGAACTCTGAATCACTGGATATAGCCACAGCATATACATAATGTGTGTGACCACTCATGGTCTTACAGGTACCTGTCTTGACGTCCCATAGTCTCACCGTCTAATCATAACTTCCCGATACGATGAACTCTGAATCACTGGATATAGCCACTGATCTTACATGACTAGTGTGACCACTCATGGTCTTACAGGTACCTGTCTTGACGTCCCATAGTCTCACCGTATTATCATGACTTCCCGATACGATGAACTCTGAATCACTGGATATAGCCACAGCATATACATAATGTGTGTGACCACTCATGGTCTTACAGGTACCTGTCTTGACGTCCCATAGTCTCACCGTCTAATCATAACTTCCCGATACGATGAACTCTGAATTACTGGATATAACAACAGCACATACATAACTAGTGTGACCACTCATGGTCTTACAGGTACCTGTCTTGACGTCCCATAGTCTCACCGTCTAATCATAACTTCCCGATACGATGAACTCTGAATCACTGGATATAACAACAGCACATACATAACTAGTGTGACCACTCATGGTCTTACAGGTACCTGTCTTGACGTCCCATAGTCTCACCGTCTAATCATAACTTCCCGATACGATGAACTCTGAATCACTGGATATAGCCACAGCATATACATAATGTGTGTGACCACTCATGGTCTTACAGGTACCTGTCTTGACGTCCCATAGTCTCACCGTCTTATCATGACTTCCCGATACGATGAACTCTGAATTACTGGATATAGCCACAGCATATACATAACTAGTGTGACCACTCATGGTCTTACAGGTACCTGTCTTGACGTCCCATAGTCTCACCGTATAATCATGACTTCCCGATACGATGAACTCTGAATCACTGGATATAGCCACAGCATATACATAATGTGTGTGACCACTCATGGTCTTACAGGTACCTGTCTTGACGTCCCATAGTCTCACCGTCTAATCATGACTTCCCGATACGATGAACTCTGAATCACTGGATATAGCCACAGCATATACATAACTAGTGTGACCACTCATGGTCTTACAGGTACCTGTCTTGACGTCCCATAGTCTCACCGTCTTATCATCACTTCCCGATACGATGAACTCTGAATCACTGGATATAGCCACAGCATATACATAATGTGTGTGACCACTCATGGTCTTACAGGTACCTGTCTTGACGTCCCATAGTCTCACCGTCTAATCATAACTTCCCGATACGATGAACTCTGAATCACTGGATATGGCCACAGCATATACATAATGTGTGTGACCACTCATGGTCTTACAGGTACCTGTCTTGACGTCCCATAGTCTCACCGTCTAATCATGACTTCCCGATACGATGAACTCTGAATCACTGGATATAGCCACAGATAATACAGAATCTGTGTGACCACTCATGGTCTTACAGGTACCTGTCTTGACGTCCCATAGTCTCACCGTCTTATCATCACTTCCCGATACGATGAACTCTGAATCACTGGATATAGCCACAGATAATACAGAATCTGTGTGACCACTCATGGTCTTACAGGTACCTGTCTTGACGTCCCATAGTCTCACCGTCTTATCATGACTTCCCGATACGATGAACTCTGAATTACTGGATATAGCCACAGCATATACATAACCTTTGTGACCACTCATGGTCTTACAGGTACCTGTCTTGACGTCCCATAGTCTCACCGTCTAATAATGACTTCCCGATACGATGAACTCTGAATCACTGGATATAGCCACAGCATATACATAATGTGTGTGACCACTCATGGTCTTACAGGTACCTGTCTTGACGTCCCATAGTCTCACCGTCTTATCATCACTTCCCGATACGATGAACTCTGAATCACTGGATATAGCCACAGATAATACAGAATCTGTGTGACCACTCATGGTCTTACAGGTACCTGTCTTGACGTCCCATAGTCTCACCGTCTAATCATAACTTCCCGATACGATGAACTCTGAATCACTGGATATAGCCACAGATAATACAGAATCTGTGTGACCACTCATGGTCTTACAGGTACCTGTCTTGACGTCCCATAGTCTCACCGTCTTATCATCACTTCCCGATACGATGAACTCTGAATCACTGGATATAGCCACAGATAATACAGAATCTGTGTGACCACTCATGGTCTTACAGGTACCTGTCTTGACGTCCCATAGTCTCACCGTCTAATCATAACTTCCCGATACGATGAACTCTGAATCACTGGATATAGCCACAGCATATACATAATGTGTGTGACCACTCATGGTCTTACAGGTACCTGTCTTGACGTCCCATAGTCTCACCGTCTTATCATGACTTCCCGATACGATGAACTCTGAATCACTGGATATAGCCACAGATAATACAGAATCTGTGTGACCACTCATGGTCTTACAGGTACCTGTCTTGACGTCCCATAGTCTCACCGTCTAATCATAACTTCCCGATACGATGAACTCTGAATCACTGGATATAGCCACAGATAATACAGAATCTGTGTGACCACTCATGGTCTTACAGGTACCTGTCTTGACGTCCCATAGTCTCACCGTCTAATAATGACTTCCCGATACGATGAACTCTGAATCACTGGATATAGCCACAGCATATACATAACTAGTGTGACCACTCATGGTCTTACAGGTACCTGTCTTGACGTCCCATAGTCTCACCGTCTTATCATCACTTCCCGATACGATGAACTCTGAATCACTGGATATAGCCACAGCATATACATAATGTGTGTGACCACTCATGGTCTTACAGGTACCTGTCTTGACGTCCCATAGTCTCACCGTCTTATCATGACTTCCCGATACGATGAACTCTGAATTACTGGATATAGCCACAGATAATACATAATGTGTGTGACCACTCATGGTCTTACAGGTACCTGTCTTGACGTCCCATAGTCTCACCGTCTAATCATGACTTCCCGATACGATGAACTCTGAATCACTGGATATAGCCACAGCATATACATAATGTGTGTGACCACTCATGGTCTTACAGGTACCTGTCTTGACGTCCCATAGTCTCACCGTTTAATCATAACTTCCCGATACGATGAACTCTGAATCACTGGATATAGCCACAGCATATACATAATGCGTGTGACCACTCATGGTCTTACAGGTACCTGTCTTGACGTCCCATAGTCTCACCGTCTAATAATGACTTCCCGATACGATGAACTCTGAATCACTGGATATAGCCACAGCATATACATAACTAGTGTGACCACTCATGGTCTTACAGGTACCTGTCTTGACGTCCCATAGTCTCACCGTCTAATCATAACTTCCCGATACGATGAACTCTGAATCACTGGATATAGCCACAGATAATACAGAATCTGTGTGACCACTCATGGTCTTACAGGTACCTGTCTTGACGTCCCATAGTCTCACCGTCTAATCATAACTTCCCGATACGATGAACTCTGAATCACTGGATATAGCCACAGCATATACATAATGTGTGTGACCACTCATGGTCTTACAGGTACCTGTCTTGACGTCCCATAGTCTCACCGTCTTATCATGACTTCCCGATACGATGAACTCTGAATTACTGGATATAGCCACAGCATATACATAACTAGTGTGACCACTCATGGTCTTACAGGTACCTGTCTTGACGTCCCATAGTCTCACCGTCTAATCATAACTTCCCGATACGATGAACTCTGAATTACTGGATATAGCCACAGCATATACATAATGTGTGTGACCACTCATGGTCTTACAGGTACCTGTCTTGACGTCCCATAGTCTCACCGTCTAATCATGACTTCCCGATACGATGAACTCTGAATCACTGGATATAGCCACAGATAATACAGAATCTGTGTGACCACTCATGGTCTTACAGGTACCTGTCTTGACGTCCCATAGTCTCACCGTCTAATCATGACTTCCCGATACGATGAACTCTGAATCACTGGATATAGCCACAGATAATACAGAATCTGTGTGACCACTCATGGTCTTACAGGTACCTGTCTTGACGTCCCATAGTCTCACCGTCTTATCATGACTTCCCGATACGATGAACTCTGAATTACTGGATATAGCCACAGCATATACATAACCTTTGTGACCACTCATGGTCTTACAGGTACCTGTCTTGACGTCCCATAGTCTCACCGTCTAATAATGACTTCCCGATACGATGAACTCTGAATCACTGGATATAGCCACAGCATATACATAACCTTTGTGACCACTCATGGTCTTACAGGTACCTGTCTTGACGTCCCATAGTCTCACCGTCTAATCATGACTTCCCGATACGATGAACTCTGAATCACTGGATATAGCCACAGCATATACATAACCTTTGTGACCACTCATGGTCTTACAGGTACCTGTCTTGACGTCCCATAGTCTCACCGTCTAATCATAACTTCCCGATACGATGAACTCTGAATCACTGGATATAGCCACAGCATATACATAATGTGTGTGACCACTCATGGTCTTACAGGTACCTGTCTTGACGTCCCATAGTCTCACCGTATAATCATGACTTCCCGATACGATGAACTCTGAATTACTGGATATAGCCACAGCATATACATAACTAGTGTGACCACTCATGGTCTTACAGGTACCTGTCTTGACGTCCCATAGTCTCACCGTTTAATCATAACTTCCCGATACGATGAACTCTGAATCACTGGATATAGCCACAGCATATACATAATGCGTGTGACCACTCATGGTCTTACAGGTACCTGTCTTGACGTCCCATAGTCTCACCGTCTTATCATGACTTCCCGATACGATGAACTCTGAATCACTGGATATAGCCACAGATAATACAGAATCTGTGTGACCACTCATGGTCTTACAGGTACCTGTCTTGACGTCCCATAGTCTCACCGTCTAATCATAACTTCCCGATACGATGAACTCTGAATCACTGGATATAGCCACAGCATATATATAACCTGTGTGACCACTCATGGTCTTACAGGTACCTGTCTTGACGTCCCATAGTCTCACCGTCTAATCATAACTTCCCGATACGATGAACTCTGAATTACTGGATATAGCCACAGCATATACATAATGTGTGTACCACTCATGGTCTTACAGGTACCTGTCTTGACGTCCCATAGTCTCACCGTCTAATCATGACTTCCCGATACGATGAACTCTGAATCACTGGATATAGCCACAGCATATACATAATGTGTGTGACCACTCATGGTCTTACAGGTACCTGTCTTGACGTCCCATAGTCTCACCGTCTTATCATCACTTCCCGATACGATGAACTCTGAATCACTGGATATAGCCACAGCATATACATAATGTGTGTGACCACTCATGGTCTTACAGGTACCTGTCTTGACGTCCCATAGTCTCACCGTCTAATCATAACTTCCCGATACGATGAACTCTGAATCACTGGATATAGCCACAGCATATACATAATGTGTGTGACCACTCATGGTCTTACAGGTACCTGTCTTGACGTCCCATAGTCTCACCGTCTAATCATAACTTCCCGATACGATGAACTCTGAATCACTGGATATAGCCACAGCATATACATAACTAGTGTGACCACTCATGGTCTTACAGGTACCTGTCTTGACGTCCCATAGTCTCACCGTCTAATCATAACTTCCCGATACGATGAACTCTGAATTACTGGATATAGCCACAGCATATACATAACCTTTGTGACCACTCATGGTCTTACAGGTACCTGTCTTGACGTCCCATAGTCTCACCGTCTAATCATGACTTCCCGATACGATGAACTCTGAATCACTGGATATAGCCACAGCATATACATAACTAGTGTGACCACTCATGGTCTTACAGGTACCTGTCTTGACGTCCCATAGTCTCACCGTCTAATCATAACTTCCCGATACGATGAACTCTGAATCACTGGATATAGCCACAGATAATACAGAATCTGTGTGACCACTCATGGTCTTACAGGTACCTGTCTTGACGTCCCATAGTCTCACCGTCTAATCATAACTTCCCGATACGATGAACTCTGAATTACTGGATATAGCCACAGCATATACATAATGTGTGTGACCACTCATGGTCTTACAGGTACCTGTCTTGACGTCCCATAGTCTCACCGTCTTATCATGACTTCCCGATACGATGAACTCTGAATTACTGGATATAGCCACAGCATATACATAACTAGTGTGACCACTCATGGTCTTACAGGTACCTGTCTTGACGTCCCATAGTCTCACCGTATAATCATGACTTCCCGATACGATGAACTCTGAATCACTGGATATAGCCACAGCATATACATAATGTGTGTGACCACTCATGGTCTTACAGGTACCTGTCTTGACGTCCCATAGTCTCACCGTCTAATCATGACTTCCCGATACGATGAACTCTGAATTACTGGATATAGCCACAGCATATACATAACTAGTGTGACCACTCATGGTCTTACAGGTACCTGTCTTGACGTCCCATAGTCTCACCGTATAATCATGACTTCCCGATACGATGAACTCTGAATCACTGGATATAGCCACAGCATATACATAATGTGTGTGACCACTCATGGTCTTACAGGTACCTGTCTTGACGTCCCATAGTCTCACCGTCTAATCATGACTTCCCGATACGATGAACTCTGAATCACTGGATATAGCCACAGCATATACATAACCTTTGTGACCACTCATGGTCTTACAGGTACCTGTCTTGACGTCCCATAGTCTCACCGTCTAATCATGACTTCCCGATACGATGAACTCTGAATCACTGGATATAGCCACAGCATATACATAATGTGTGTGACCACTCATGGTCTTACAGGTACCTGTCTTGACGTCCCATAGTCTCACCGTCTAATCATAACTTCCCGATACGATGAACTCTGAATTACTGGATATAGCCACAGCATATACATAACCTTTGTGACCACTCATGGTCTTACAGGTACCTGTCTTGACGTCCCATAGTCTCACCGTCTAATAATGACTTCCCGATACGATGAACTCTGAATCACTGGATATAGCCACAGCATATACATAATGTGTGTGACCACTCATGGTCTTACAGGTACCTGTCTTGACGTCCCATAGTCTCACCGTCTAATCATAACTTCCCGATACGATGAACTCTGAATCACTGGATATAGCCACAGATAATACAGAATCTGTGTGACCACTCATGGTCTTACAGGTACCTGTCTTGACGTCCCATAGTCTCACCGTCTAATCATAACTTCCCGATACGATGAACTCTGAATCACTGGATATAGCCACAGCATATACATAATGTGTGTGACCACTCATGGTCTTACAGGTACCTGTCTTGACGTCCCATAGTCTCACCGTCTTATCATGACTTCCCGATACGATGAACTCTGAATTACTGGATATAGCCACAGCATATACATAACTAGTGTGACCACTCATGGTCTTACAGGTACCTGTCTTGACGTCCCATAGTCTCACCGTCTAATCATAACTTCCCGATACGATGAACTCTGAATTACTGGATATAGCCACAGCATATACATAACCTTTGTGACCACTCATGGTCTTACAGGTACCTGTCTTGACGTCCCATAGTCTCACCGTCTAATCATGACTTCCCGATACGATGAACTCTGAATCACTGGATATAGCCACAGCATATACATAACTAGTGTGACCACTCATGGTCTTACAGGTACCTGTCTTGACGTCCCATAGTCTCACCGTCTAATCATAACTTCCCGATACGATGAACTCTGAATCACTGGATATAGCCACAGATAATACAGAATCTGTGTGACCACTCATGGTCTTACAGGTACCTGTCTTGACGTCCCATAGTCTCACCGTCTAATCATAACTTCCCGATACGATGAACTCTGAATCACTGGATATAGCCACAGCATATACATAATGTGTGTGACCACTCATGGTCTTACAGGTACCTGTCTTGACGTCCCATAGTCTCACCGTTTAATCATAACTTCCCGATACGATGAACTCTGAATCACTGGATATAGCCACAGATAATACAGAATCTGTGTGACCACTCATGGTCTTACAGGTACCTGTCTTGACGTCCCATAGTCTCACCGTCTAATCATAACTTCCCGATACGATGAACTCTGAATCACTGGATATAGCCACAGCATATACATAACTAGTGTGACCACTCATGGTCTTACAGGTACCTGTCTTGACGTCCCATAGTCTCACCGTATAATCATGACTTCCCGATACGATGAACTCTGAATCACTGGATATAGCCACAGCATATACATAATGTGTGTGACCACTCATGGTCTTACAGGTACCTGTCTTGACGTCCCATAGTCTCACCGTCTAATCATGACTTCCCGATACGATGAACTCTGAATCACTGGATATAGCCACAGCATATACATAATGTGTGTGACCACTCATGGTCTTACAGGTACCTGTCTTGACGTCCCATAGTCTCACCGTCTTATCATCACTTCCCGATACGATGAACTCTGAATCACTGGATATAGCCACAGCATATTACATAATGTGTGTGACCACTCATGGTCTTACAGGTACCTGTCTTGACGTCCCATAGTCTCACCGTCTAATCATAACTTCCCGATACGATGAACTCTGAATCACTGGATATAGCCACAGCATATACAGAATCTGTGTGACCACTCATGGTCTTACAGGTACCTGTCTTGACGTCCCATAGTCTCACCGTCTTATCATG
>CAMPDV010005138.1:0-25894 GCA_946699065.1 Loxodes magnus
CAAAATGTTAGTAATAATATAATAATTACGAATCTGTATTCGGTTTGTCAAGATATGCTTGTAGATGAAAGTTAGCCTATAGAAAAGTGAAGAAGTAAAGTAAGAAATGAAGATAGAATTACAGTTTTATTGAGTATGCTTTTAGAGTAATAAGTATTTAGAAAAGTGAAGAAGTAAAGTAAGAAATGAAGATAGAATTACAGTTTTATTGAGTATGCTTTTAGAGTAATAAGTATTTAGAAAAGTGAAGAAGTAAAGTAGGAAAAGAAGATAGAATTTCAGTTTTAAGGTGTTGCTTTGAGAAGTAATAAGTATTTAGAAAAGTGAAGAAGTAAAGTAAGAAATGAAGATAGAATTACAGTTTTATTGAGTATGCTTTTAGAGTAATAAGTATTTAGAAAAGTGAAGAAGTAAAGTAAGAAATGAAGATAGAATTACAGTTTTATTGAGTATGCTTTTAGAGTAATAAGTATTTAGAAAAGTGAAGAAGTAAAGTAAGAAATGAAGATAGAATTACAGTTTTATTGAGTATGCTTTTAGAGTAATAAGTATTTAGAAAAGTGAAGAAGTAAAGTAGGAAAAGAAGATAGAATTTCAGTTTTAAGGTGTTGCTTTGAGAAGTAATAAGTATTTAGAAAAGTGAAGAAGTAAAGTAAGAAATGAAGATAGAATTACAGTTTTAAGGATTATGCTTTTAGAGTAATAAGTATTTAGAAAAGTGAATAAGTAAAGTAAGAAATGAAGATAGAATTACAGTTTTAAGGATTATGCTTTTAGAGTAATAAGTATTTAGAAAAGTGAAGAAGTAAAGTAAGAAAAGAATATCTAATGATAAGTTTGCGTAGCAAGCACTTAAATATAAGTTAGAATATCCAAAATGTTAGTAATATTATATAAATCACGAATCTGTATTCGGTTTGTCGAGATATGCTTGTAGATGAAAGTTAGCCTATAGAAAAGTGAAGAAGTAAAGTAAGAAATGAAGATAGAATTACAGTTTTATTGAGTATGCTTTTAGAGTAATAAGTATTTAGAAAAGTGAAGAAGTAAAGTAAGAAATGAAGATAGAATTACAGTTTTATTGAGTATGCTTTTAGAGTAATAAGTATTTAGAAAAGTGAAGAAGTAAAGTAGGAAAAGAAGATAGAATTTCAGTTTTAAGGTGTTGCTTTGAGAAGTAATAAGTATTTAGAAAAGTGAAGAAGTAAAGTAAGAAATGAAGATAGAATTACAGTTTTATTGAGTATGCTTTTAGAGTAATAAGTATTTAGAAAAGTGAAGAAGTAAAGTAAGAAATGAAGATAGAATTACAGTTTTATTGAGTATGCTTTTAGAGTAATAAGTATTTAGAAAAGTGAAGAAGTAAAGTAAGAAATGAAGATAGAATTACAGTTTTATTGAGTATGCTTTTAGAGTAATAAGTATTTAGAAAAGTGAAGAAGTAAAGTAGGAAAAGAAGATAGAATTTCAGTTTTAAGGTGTTGCTTTGAGAAGTAATAAGTATTTAGAAAAGTGAAGAAGTAAAGTAAGAAATGAAGATAGAATTACAGTTTTATTGAGTATGCTTTTAGAGTAATAAGTATT
The DNA here is from genome assembly GCA_946699065.1 of Loxodes magnus. Classification (NCBI taxonomy): domain Eukaryota; phylum Ciliophora; class Karyorelictea; order Loxodida; family Loxodidae; genus Loxodes; species Loxodes magnus. The sequence goes on from CAMPDV010005138.1 coordinate 1,585, forward strand.
TAGAAAAGTGAAGAAGTAAAGTAAGAAATGAAGATAGAATTACAGTTTTATTGAGTATGCTTTTAGAGTAATAAGTATTTAGAAAAGTGAATAAGTAAAGTAGGAAAAGAAGATAGAATTTCAGTTTTAAGGTGTTGCTTTGAGAAGTAATAAGTATTTAGAAAAGTGAAGAAGTAAAGTAAGAAATGAAGATAGAATTTCAGTTTTATTGAGTATGCTTTGAGAAGTAATAAGTATTTAGAAAAGTGAATAAGTAAAGTAAGAAATGAAGATAGAATTACAGTTTTAAGGATTATGCTTTTAGAGTAATAAGTATTTAGAAAAGTGAATAAGTAAAGTAAGAAATGAAGATAGAATTACAGTTTTAAGGATTATGCTTTTAGAGTAATAAGTATTTAGAAAAGTGAAGAAGTAAAGTAAGAAAAGAATATCTAATGATAAGTTTTCGTAGCAAGCACTAAAATATAATTTAGAATATCCAAAATGTTAGTAATTATATAATAATTACGAATCTGTATTCGGTTTGTCAAGATATGCTTGTAGATGAAAGTTAGCCTATAGAAAAGTGAAGAAGTAAAGTAAGAAAAGAATATCTAATGATAAGTTTTTCGTAGCAAGCACTAAAATATAATTTAGAATATCCAAAATGTTAGTAATTATATAATAATTACGAATCTGTATTCGTTTTGTCAAGATATGCTTGTAGATGAAAGTTAGCCTATAGAAAAGTGAAGAAGTAAAGTAAGAAAAGAATATCTAATGATAAGTTTTCGTAGCAAGCACTAAAATATAATTTAGAATATCCAAAATGTTAGTAATAATATAATAATTACGAATCTGTATTCGTTTTGTCAAGATATGCTTGTAGATGAAAGTTAGCCTATAGAAAAGTGAAGAAGTAAAGTAAGAAAAGAATATCTAATGATAAGTTTTCGTAGCAAGCACTAAAATATAATTTAGAATATCCAAAATGTTAGTAATAATATAATAATTACGAATCTGTATTCGGTTTGTCAAGATATGCTTGTAGATGAAAGTTAGCCTATAGAAAAGTGAAGAAGTAAAGTAAGAAAAGAATATCTAATGATAAGTTTTCGTAGCAAGCACTAAAATATAATTTAGAATATCCAAAATGTTAGTAATAATATAATAATTACGAATCTGTATTCGTTTTGTCAAGATATGCTTGTAGATGAAAGTTAGCCTATAGAAAAGTGAAGAAGTAAAGTAAGAAAAGAATATCTAATGATAAGTTTTCGTAGCAAGCACTAAAATATAATTTAGAATATCCAAAATGTTAGTAATAATATAATAATTACGAATCTGTATTCGGTTTGTCAAGATATGCTTGTAGATGAAAGTTAGCCTATAGAAAAGTGAAGAAGTAAGTAAGAAAAGAATATCTAATGATAAGTTTTCGTAGCAAGCACTAAAATATAATTTAGAATATCCAAAATGTTAGTAATAATATAATAATTACGAATCTGTATTCGTTTTGTCAAGATATGCTTGTAGATGAAAGTTAGCCTATAGAAAAGTGAAGAAGTAAAGTAAGAAAAGAATATCTAATGATAAGTTTTCGTAGCAAGCACTAAAATATAATTTAGAATATCCAAAATGTTAGTAATAATATAATAATTACGAATCTGTATTCGTTTTGTCAAGATATGCTTGTAGATGAAAGTTAGCCTATAGAAAAGTGAAGAAGTAAAGTAAGAAAAGAATATCTAATGATAAGTTTTCGTAGCAAGCACTAAAATATAATTTAGAATATCCAAAATGTTAGTAATAATATAATAATTACGAATCTGTATTCGTTTTGTCAAGATATGCTTGTAGATGAAAGTTAGCCTATAGAAAAGTGAAGAAGTAAGTAAGAAAAGAATATCTAATGATAAGTTTTCGTAGCAAGCACTAAAATATAATTTAGAATATCCAAAATGTTAGTAATTATATAATAATTACGAATCTGTATTCGTTTTGTCAAGATATGCTTGTAGATGAAAGTTAGCCTATAGAAAAGTGAAGAAGTAAAGTAAGAAAAGAATATCTAATGATAAGTTTTCGTAGCAAGCACTAAAATATAATTTAGAATATCCAAAATGTTAGTAATTATATAATAATTACGAATCTGTATTCGTTTTGTCAAGATATGCTTGTAGATGAAAGTTAGCCTATAGAAAAGTGAAGAAGTAAAGTAAGAAAAGAATATCTAATGATAAGTTTTCGTAGCAAGCACTAAAATATAATTTAGAATATCCAAAATGTTAGTAATAATATAATAATTACGAATCTGTATTCGTTTTGTCAAGATATGCTTGTAGATGAAAGTTAGCCTATAGAAAAGTGAAGAAGTAAAGTAAGAAAAGAATATCTAATGATAAGTTTTCGTAGCAAGCACTAAAATATAATTTAGAATATCCAAAATGTTAGTAATAATATAATAATTACGAATCTGTATTCGTTTTGTCAAGATATGCTTGTAGATGAAAGTTAGCCTATAGAAAAGTGAAGAAGTAAAGTAAGAAAAGAATATCTAATGATAAGTTTTCGTAGCAAGCACTAAAATATAATTTAGAATATCCAAAATGTTAGTAATAATATAATAATTACGAATCTGTATTCGGTTTGTCAAGATATGCTTGTAGATGAAAGTTAGCCTATAGAAAAGTGAAGAAGTAAAGTAAGAAAAGAATATCTAATGATAAGTTTTCGTAGCAAGCACTAAAATATAATTTAGAATATCCAAAATGTTAGTAATAATATAATAATTACGAATCTGTATTCGTTTTGTCAAGATATGCTTGTAGATGAAAGTTAGCCTATAGAAAAGTGAAGAAGTAAAGTAAGAAAAGAATATCTAATGATAAGTTTTCGTAGCAAGCACTAAAATATAATTTAGAATATCCAAAATGTTAGTAATAATATAATAATTACGAATCTGTATTCGGTTTGTCAAGATATGCTTGTAGATGAAAGTTAGCCTATAGAAAAGTGAAGAAGTAAAGTAAGAAAAGAATATCTAATGATAAGTTTTCGTAGCAAGCACTAAAATATAATTTAGAATATCCAAAATGTTAGTAATAATATAATAATTACGAATCTGTATTCGTTTTGTCAAGATATGCTTGTAGATGAAAGTTAGCCTATAGAAAAGTGAAGAAGTAAAGTAAGAAAAGAATATCTAATGATAAGTTTTCGTAGCAAGCACTAAAATATAATTTAGAATATCCAAAATGTTAGTAATAATATAATAATTACGAATCTGTATTCGTTTTGTCAAGATATGCTTGTAGATGAAAGTTAGCCTATAGAAAAGTGAAGAAGTAAAGTAAGAAAAGAATATCTAATGATAAGTTTTCGTAGCAAGCACTAAATATAATTTAGAATATCCAAAATGTTAGTAATAATATAATAATTACGAATCTGTATTCGTTTTGTCAAGATATGCTTGTAGATGAAAGTTAGCCTATAGAAAAGTGAAGAAGTAAAGTAAGAAAAGAATATCTAATGATAAGTTTTCGTAGCAAGCACTAAAATATAATTTAGAATATCCAAAATGTTAGTAATTATATAATAATTACGAATCTGTATTCGTTTTGTCAAGATATGCTTGTAGATGAAAGTTAGCCTATAGAAAAGTGAAGAAGTAAAGTAAGAAAAGAATATCTAATGATAAGTTTTCGTAGCAAGCACTAAAATATAATTTAGAATATCCAAAATGTTAGTAATTATATAATAATTACGAATCTGTATTCGTTTTGTCAAGATATGCTTGTAGATGAAAGTTAGCCTATAGAAAAGTGAAGAAGTAAAGTAAGAAAAGAATATCTAATGATAAGTTTTCGTAGCAAGCACTAAAATATAATTTAGAATATCCAAAATGTTAGTAATAATATAATAATTACGAATCTGTATTCGTTTTGTCAAGATATGCTTGTAGATGAAAGTTAGCCTATAGAAAAGTGAAGAAGTAAAGTAAGAAAAGAATATCTAATGATAAGTTTTCGTAGCAAGCACTAAAATATAATTTAGAATATCCAAAATGTTAGTAATAATATAATAATTACGAATCTGTATTCGGTTTGTCAAGATATGCTTGTAGATGAAAGTTAGCCTATAGAAAAGTGAAGAAGTAAAGTAAGAAATGAAGATAGAATTACAGTTTTATTGAGTATGCTTTTAGAGTAATAAGTATTTAGAAAAGTGAAGAAGTAAAGTAAGAAATGAAGATAGAATTACAGTTTTATTGAGTATGCTTTTAGAGTAATAAGTATTTAGAAAAGTGAAGAAGTAAAGTAGGAAAAGAAGATAGAATTTCAGTTTTAAGGTGTTGCTTTGAGAAGTAATAAGTATTTAGAAAAGTGAAGAAGTAAAGTAAGAAATGAAGATAGAATTACAGTTTTATTGAGTATGCTTTTAGAGTAATAAGTATTTAGAAAAGTGAAGAAGTAAAGTAAGAAATGAAGATAGAATTACAGTTTTATTGAGTATGCTTTTAGAGTAATAAGTATTTAGAAAAGTGAAGAAGTAAAGTAAGAAATGAAGATAGAATTACAGTTTTATTGAGTATGCTTTTAGAGTAATAAGTATTTAGAAAAGTGAAGAAGTAAAGTAGGAAAAGAAGATAGAATTTCAGTTTTAAGGTGTTGCTTTGAGAAGTAATAAGTATTTAGAAAAGTGAAGAAGTAAAGTAAGAAATGAAGATAGAATTACAGTTTTAAGGATTATGCTTTTAGAGTAATAAGTATTTAGAAAAGTGAATAAGTAAAGTAAGAAATGAAGATAGAATTACAGTTTTAAGGATTATGCTTTTAGAGTAATAAGTATTTAGAAAAGTGAAGAAGTAAAGTAAGAAAAGAATATCTAATGATAAGTTTGCGTAGCAAGCACTTAAATATAAGTTAGAATATCCAAAATGTTAGTAATATTATATAAATCACGAATCTGTATTCGGTTTGTCGAGATATGCTTGTAGATGAAAGTTAGCCTATAGAAAAGTGAAGAAGTAAAGTAAGAAATGAAGATAGAATTACAGTTTTATTGAGTATGCTTTTAGAGTAATAAGTATTTAGAAAAGTGAAGAAGTAAAGTAAGAAATGAAGATAGAATTACAGTTTTATTGAGTATGCTTTTAGAGTAATAAGTATTTAGAAAAGTGAAGAAGTAAAGTAGGAAAAGAAGATAGAATTTCAGTTTTAAGGTGTTGCTTTGAGAAGTAATAAGTATTTAGAAAAGTGAAGAAGTAAAGTAAGAAATGAAGATAGAATTACAGTTTTATTGAGTATGCTTTTAGAGTAATAAGTATTTAGAAAAGTGAAGAAGTAAAGTAAGAAATGAAGATAGAATTACAGTTTTATTGAGTATGCTTTTAGAGTAATAAGTATTTAGAAAAGTGAAGAAGTAAAGTAAGAAATGAAGATAGAATTACAGTTTTATTGAGTATGCTTTTAGAGTAATAAGTATTTAGAAAAGTGAAGAAGTAAAGTAGGAAAAGAAGATAGAATTTCAGTTTTAAGGTGTTGCTTTGAGAAGTAATAAGTATTTAGAAAAGTGAAGAAGTAAAGTAAGAAATGAAGATAGAATTACAGTTTTATTGAGTATGCTTTTAGAGTAATAAGTATTTAGAAAAGTGAAGAAGTAAAGTAAGAAATGAAGATAGAATTACAGTTTTATTGAGTATGCTTTTAGAGTAATAAGTATTTAGAAAAGTGAATAAGTAAAGTAGGAAAAGAAGATAGAATTTCAGTTTTAAGGTGTTGCTTTGAGAAGTAATAAGTATTTAGAAAAGTGAAGAAGTAAAGTAAGAAATGAAGATAGAATTTCAGTTTTATTGAGTATGCTTTGAGAAGTAATAAGTATTTAGAAAAGTGAATAAGTAAAGTAAGAAATGAAGATAGAATTACAGTTTTAAGGATTATGCTTTTAGAGTAATAAGTATTTAGAAAAGTGAATAAGTAAAGTAAGAAATGAAGATAGAATTACAGTTTTAAGGATTATGCTTTTAGAGTAATAAGTATTTAGAAAAGTGAAGAAGTAAAGTAAGAAAAGAATATCTAATGATAAGTTTTCGTAGCAAGCACTAAAATATAATTTAGAATATCCAAAATGTTAGTAATTATATAATAATTACGAATCTGTATTCGGTTTGTCAAGATATGCTTGTAGATGAAAGTTAGCCTATAGAAAAGTGAAGAAGTAAAGTAAGAAAAGAATATCTAATGATAAGTTTTCGTAGCAAGCACTAAAATATAATTTAGAATATCCAAAATGTTAGTAATTATATAATAATTACGAATCTGTATTCGTTTTGTCAAGATATGCTTGTAGATGAAAGTTAGCCTATAGAAAAGTGAAGAAGTAAAGTAAGAAAAGAATATCTAATGATAAGTTTTCGTAGCAAGCACTAAAATATAATTTAGAATATCCAAAATGTTAGTAATAATATAATAATTACGAATCTGTATTCGGTTTGTCAAGATATGCTTGTAGATGAAAGTTAGCCTATAGAAAAGTGAAGAAGTAAAGTAAGAAAAGAATATCTAATGATAAGTTTTCGTAGCAAGCACTAAAATATAATTTAGAATATCCAAAATGTTAGTAATTATATAATAATTACGAATCTGTATTCGGTTTGTCAAGATATGCTTGTAGATGAAAGTTAGCCTATAGAAAAGTGAAGAAGTAAAGTAAGAAAAGAATATCTAATGATAAGTTTTCGTAGCAAGCACTAAAATATAATTTAGAATATCCAAAATGTTAGTAATAATATAATAATTACGAATCTGTATTCGTTTTGTCAAGATATGCTTGTAGATGAAAGTTAGCCTATAGAAAAGTGAAGAAGTAAAGTAAGAAAAGAATATCTAATGATAAGTTTTCGTAGCAAGCACTAAAATATAATTTAGAATATCCAAAATGTTAGTAATAATATAATAATTACGAATCTGTATTCGGTTTGTCAAGATATGCTTGTAGATGAAAGTTAGCCTATAGAAAAGTGAAGAAGTAAAGTAAGAAAAGAATATCTAATGATAAGTTTTCGTAGCAAGCACTAAAATATAATTTAGAATATCCAAAATGTTAGTAATAATATAATAATTACGAATCTGTATTCGTTTTGTCAAGATATGCTTGTAGATGAAAGTTAGCCTATAGAAAAGTGAAGAAGTAAAGTAAGAAAAGAATATCTAATGATAAGTTTTCGTAGCAAGCACTAAAATATAATTTAGAATATCCAAAATGTTAGTAATAATATAATAATTACGAATCTGTATTCGGTTTGTCAAGATATGCTTGTAGATGAAAGTTAGCCTATAGAAAAGTGAAGAAGTAAAGTAAGAAAAGAATATCTAATGATAAGTTTTCGTAGCAAGCACTAAAATATAATTTAGAATATCCAAAATGTTAGTAATAATATAATAATTACGAATCTGTATTCGTTTTGTCAAGATATGCTTGTAGATGAAAGTTAGCCTATAGAAAAGTGAAGAAGTAAAGTAAGAAAAGAATATCTAATGATAAGTTTTCGTAGCAAGCACTAAAATATAATTTAGAATATCCAAAATGTTAGTAATAATATAATAATTACGAATCTGTATTCGTTTGTCAAGATATGCTTGTAGATGAAAGTTAGCCTATAGAAAAGTGAAGAAGTAAAGTAAGAAAAGAATATCTAATGATAAGTTTTCGTAGCAAGCACTAAAATATAATTTAGAATATCCAAAATGTTAGTAATAATATAATAATTACGAATCTGTATTCGTTTTGTCAAGATATGCTTGTAGATGAAAGTTAGCCTATAGAAAAGTGAAGAAGTAAAGTAAGAAAAGAATATCTAATGATAAGTTTTCGTAGCAAGCACTAAAATATAATTTAGAATATCCAAAATGTTAGTAATAATATAATAATTACGAATCTGTATTCGGTTTGTCAAGATATGCTTGTAGATGAAAGTTAGCCTATAGAAAAGTGAAGAAGTAAAGTAAGAAAAGAATATCTAATGATAAGTTTTCGTAGCAAGCACTAAAATATAATTTAGAATATCCAAAATGTTAGTAATAATATAATAATTACGAATCTGTATTCGTTTTGTCAAGATATGCTTGTAGATGAAAGTAGCCTATAGAAAAGTGAAGAAGTAAAGTAAGAAAAGAATATCTAATGATAAGTTTTCGTAGCAAGCACTAAAATATAATTTAGAATATCCAAAATGTTAGTAATAATATAATAATTACGAATCTGTATTCGTTTTGTCAAGATATGCTTGTAGATGAAAGTTAGCCTATAGAAAAGTGAAGAAGTAAAGTAAGAAAGAATATCTAATGATAAGTTTTCGTAGCAAGCACTAAAATATAATTTAGAATATCCAAAATGTTAGTAATAATATAATAATTACGAATCTGTATTCGTTTTGTCAAGATATGCTTGTAGATGAAAGTTAGCCTATAGAAAAGTGAAGAAGTAAAGTAAGAAAAGAATATCTAATGATAAGTTTTCGTAGCAAGCACTAAAATATAATTTAGAATATCCAAAATGTTAGTAATTATATAATAATTACGAATCTGTATTCGTTTTGTCAAGATATGCTTGTAGATGAAAGTTAGCCTATAGAAAAGTGAAGAAGTAAAGTAAGAAAAGAATATCTAATGATAAGTTTTCGTAGCAAGCACTAAAATATAATTTAGAATATCCAAAATGTTAGTAATAATATAATAATTACGAATCTGTATTCGTTTTGTCAAGATATGCTTGTAGATGAAAGTTAGCCTATAGAAAAGTGAAGAAGTAAAGTAAGAAAAGAATATCTAATGATAAGTTTTCGTAGCAAGCACTAAAATATAATTTAGAATATCCAAAATGTTAGTAATAATATAATAATTACGAATCTGTATTCGGTTTGTCAAGATATGCTTGTAGATGAAAGTTAGCCTATAGAAAAGTGAAGAAGTAAAGTAAGAAAAGAATATCTAATGATAAGTTTTCGTAGCAAGCACTAAAATATAATTTAGAATATCCAAAATGTTAGTAATAATATAATAATTACGAATCTGTATTCGTTTTGTCAAGATATGCTTGTAGATGAAAGTTAGCCTATAGAAAAGTGAAGAAGTAAAGTAAGAAAAGAATATCTAATGATAAGTTTTCGTAGCAAGCACTAAAATATAATTTAGAATATCCAAAATGTTAGTAATTATATAATAATTACGAATCTGTATTCGTTTTGTCAAGATATGCTTGTAGATGAAAGTTAGCCTATAGAAAAGTGAAGAAGTAAAGTAAGAAAAGAATATCTAATGATAAGTTTTCGTAGCAAGCACTAAAATATAATTTAGAATATCCAAAATGTTAGTAATTATATAATAATTACGAATCTGTATTCGTTTTGTCAAGATATGCTTGTAGATGAAAGTTAGCCTATAGAAAAGTGAAGAAGTAAAGTAAGAAAAGAATATCTAATGATAAGTTTTCGTAGCAAGCACTAAAATATAATTTAGAATATCCAAAATGTTAGTAATAATATAATAATTACGAATCTGTATTCGTTTTGTCAAGATATGCTTGTAGATGAAAGTTAGCCTATAGAAAAGTGAAGAAGTAAAGTAAGAAAAGAATATCTAATGATAAGTTTTCGTAGCAAGCACTAAAATATAATTTAGAATATCCAAAATGTTAGTAATAATATAATAATTACGAATCTGTATTCGGTTTGTCAAGATATGCTTGTAGATGAAAGTTAGCCTATAGAAAAGTGAAGAAGTAAAGTAAGAAATGAAGATAGAATTACAGTTTTATTGAGTATGCTTTTAGAGTAATAAGTATTTAGAAAAGTGAAGAAGTAAAGTAAGAAATGAAGATAGAATTACAGTTTTATTGAGTATGCTTTTAGAGTAATAAGTATTTAGAAAAGTGAAGAAGTAAAGTAGGAAAAGAAGATAGAATTTCAGTTTTAAGGTGTTGCTTTGAGAAGTAATAAGTATTTAGAAAAGTGAAGAAGTAAAGTAAGAAATGAAGATAGAATTACAGTTTTATTGAGTATGCTTTTAGAGTAATAAGTATTTAGAAAAGTGAAGAAGTAAAGTAAGAAATGAAGATAGAATTACAGTTTTATTGAGTATGCTTTTAGAGTAATAAGTATTTAGAAAAGTGAAGAAGTAAAGTAAGAAATGAAGATAGAATTACAGTTTTAATTGAGTATGCTTTTAGAGTAATAAGTATTTAGAAAAGTGAAGAAGTAAAGTAGGAAAAGAAGATAGAATTTCAGTTTTAAGGTGTTGCTTTGAGAAGTAATAAGTATTTAGAAAAGTGAAGAAGTAAAGTAAGAAATGAAGATAGAATTACAGTTTTAAGGATTATGCTTTTAGAGTAATAAGTATTTAGAAAAGTGAATAAGTAAAGTAAGAAATGAAGATAGAATTACAGTTTTAAGGATTATGCTTTTAGAGTAATAAGTATTTAGAAAAGTGAAGAAGTAAAGTAAGAAAAGAATATCTAATGATAAGTTTGCGTAGCAAGCACTTAAATATAAGTTAGAATATCCAAAATGTTAGTAATATTATATAAATCACGAATCTGTATTCGGTTTGTCGAGATATGCTTGTAGATGAAAGTTAGCCTATAGAAAAGTGAAGAAGTAAAGTAAGAAATGAAGATAGAATTACAGTTTTATTGAGTATGCTTTTAGAGTAATAAGTATTTAGAAAAGTGAAGAAGTAAAGTAAGAAATGAAGATAGAATTACAGTTTTATTGAGTATGCTTTTAGAGTAATAAGTATTTAGAAAAGTGAAGAAGTAAAGTAGGAAAAGAAGATAGAATTTCAGTTTTAAGGTGTTGCTTTGAGAAGTAATAAGTATTTAGAAAAGTGAAGAAGTAAAGTAAGAAATGAAGATAGAATTACAGTTTTATTGAGTATGCTTTTAGAGTAATAAGTATTTAGAAAAGTGAAGAAGTAAAGTAAGAAATGAAGATAGAATTACAGTTTTATTGAGTATGCTTTTAGAGTAATAAGTATTTAGAAAAGTGAAGAAGTAAAGTAAGAAATGAAGATAGAATTACAGTTTTATTGAGTATGCTTTTAGAGTAATAAGTATTTAGAAAAGTGAAGAAGTAAAGTAGGAAAAGAAGATAGAATTTCAGTTTTAAGGTGTTGCTTTGAGAAGTAATAAGTATTTAGAAAAGTGAAGAAGTAAAGTAAGAAATGAAGATAGAATTACAGTTTTATTGAGTATGCTTTTAGAGTAATAAGTATTTAGAAAAGTGAAGAAGTAAAGTAAGAAATGAAGATAGAATTACAGTTTTATTGAGTATGCTTTTAGAGTAATAAGTATTTAGAAAAGTGAATAAGTAAAGTAGGAAAAGAAGATAGAATTTCAGTTTTAAGGTGTTGCTTTGAGAAGTAATAAGTATTTAGAAAAGTGAAGAAGTAAAGTAAGAAATGAAGATAGAATTTCAGTTTTATTGAGTATGCTTTGAGAAGTAATAAGTATTTAGAAAAGTGAATAAGTAAAGTAAGAAATGAAGATAGAATTACAGTTTTAAGGATTATGCTTTTAGAGTAATAAGTATTTAGAAAAGTGAATAAGTAAAGTAAGAAATGAAGATAGAATTACAGTTTTAAGGATTATGCTTTTAGAGTAATAAGTATTTAGAAAAGTGAAGAAGTAAAGTAAGAAAAGAATATCTAATGATAAGTTTTCGTAGCAAGCACTAAAATATAATTTAGAATATCCAAAATGTTAGTAATTATATAATAATTACGAATCTGTATTCGGTTTGTCAAGATATGCTTGTAGATGAAAGTTAGCCTATAGAAAAGTGAAGAAGTAAAGTAAGAAAAGAATATCTAATGATAAGTTTTCGTAGCAAGCACTAAAATATAATTTAGAATATCCAAAATGTTAGTAATTATATAATAATTACGAATCTGTATTCGTTTTGTCAAGATATGCTTGTAGATGAAAGTTAGCCTATAGAAAAGTGAAGAAGTAAAGTAAGAAAAGAATATCTAATGATAAGTTTTCGTAGCAAGCACTAAAATATAATTTAGAATATCCAAAATGTTAGTAATAATATAATAATTACGAATCTGTATTCGGTTTGTCAAGATATGCTTGTAGATGAAAGTTAGCCTATAGAAAAGTGAAGAAGTAAAGTAAGAAAAGAATATCTAATGATAAGTTTTCGTAGCAAGCACTAAAATATAATTTAGAATATCCAAAATGTTAGTAATTATATAATAATTACGAATCTGTATTCGGTTTGTCAAGATATGCTTGTAGATGAAAGTTAGCCTATAGAAAAGTGAAGAAGTAAAGTAAGAAAAGAATATCTAATGATAAGTTTTCGTAGCAAGCACTAAAATATAATTTAGAATATCCAAAATGTTAGTAATAATATAATAATTACGAATCTGTATTCGTTTTGTCAAGATATGCTTGTAGATGAAAGTTAGCCTATAGAAAAGTGAAGAAGTAAAGTAAGAAAAGAATATCTAATGATAAGTTTTCGTAGCAAGCACTAAAATATAATTTAGAATATCCAAAATGTTAGTAATAATATAATAATTACGAATCTGTATTCGGTTTGTCAAGATATGCTTGTAGATGAAAGTTAGCCTATAGAAAAGTGAAGAAGTAAAGTAAGAAAAGAATATCTAATGATAAGTTTTCGTAGCAAGCACTAAAATATAATTTAGAATATCCAAAATGTTAGTAATAATATAATAATTACGAATCTGTATTCGTTTTGTCAAGATATGCTTGTAGATGAAAGTTAGCCTATAGAAAAGTGAAGAAGTAAAGTAAGAAAAGAATATCTAATGATAAGTTTTCGTAGCAAGCACTAAAATATAATTTAGAATATCCAAAATGTTAGTAATAATATAATAATTACGAATCTGTATTCGGTTTGTCAAGATATGCTTGTAGATGAAAGTTAGCCTATAGAAAAGTGAAGAAGTAAAGTAAGAAAAGAATATCTAATGATAAGTTTCGTAGCAAGCACTAAAATATAATTTAGAATATCCAAAATGTTAGTAATAATATAATAATTACGAATCTGTATTCGTTTTGTCAAGATATGCTTGTAGATGAAAGTTAGCCTATAGAAAAGTGAAGAAGTAAAGTAAGAAAAGAATATCTAATGATAAGTTTTCGTAGCAAGCACTAAAATATAATTTAGAATATCCAAAATGTTAGTAATAATATAATAATTACGAATCTGTATTCGGTTTGTCAAGATATGCTTGTAGATGAAAGTTAGCCTATAGAAAAGTGAAGAAGTAAAGTAAGAAAAGAATATCTAATGATAAGTTTTCGTAGCAAGCACTAAAATATAATTTAGAATATCCAAAATGTTAGTAATAATATAATAATTACGAATCTGTATTCGTTTTGTCAAGATATGCTTGTAGATGAAAGTTAGCCTATAGAAAAGTGAAGAAGTAAAGTAAGAAAAGAATATCTAATGATAAGTTTTCGTAGCAAGCACTAAAATATAATTTAGAATATCCAAAATGTTAGTAATAATATAATAATTACGAATCTGTATTCGGTTTGTCAAGATATGCTTGTAGATGAAAGTTAGCCTATAGAAAAGTGAAGAAGTAAAGTAAGAAAAGAATATCTAATGATAAGTTTTCGTAGCAAGCACTAAAATATAATTTAGAATATCCAAAATGTTAGTAATAATATAATAATTACGAATCTGTATTCGTTTTGTCAAGATATGCTTGTAGATGAAAGTTAGCCTATAGAAAAGTGAAGAAGTAAAGTAAGAAAAGAATATCTAATGATAAGTTTTCGTAGCAAGCACTAAAATATAATTTAGAATATCCAAAATGTTAGTAATAATATAATAATTACGAATCTGTATTCGTTTTGTCAAGATATGCTTGTAGATGAAAGTTAGCCTATAGAAAAGTGAAGAAGTAAAGTAAGAAAAGAATATCTAATGATAAGTTTTCGTAGCAAGCACTAAAATATAATTTAGAATATCCAAAATGTTAGTAATAATATAATAATTACGAATCTGTATTCGTTTTGTCAAGATATGCTTGTAGATGAAAGTTAGCCTATAGAAAAGTGAAGAAGTAAAGTAAGAAAAGAATATCTAATGATAAGTTTTCGTAGCAAGCACTAAAATATAATTTAGAATATCCAAAATGTTAGTAATTATATAATAATTACGAATCTGTATTCGTTTTGTCAAGATATGCTTGTAGATGAAAGTTAGCCTATAGAAAAGTGAAGAAGTAAAGTAAGAAAAGAATATCTAATGATAAGTTTTCGTAGCAAGCACTAAAATATAATTTAGAATATCCAAAATGTTAGTAATAATATAATAATTACGAATCTGTATTCGTTTTGTCAAGATATGCTTGTAGATGAAAGTTAGCCTATAGAAAAGTGAAGAAGTAAAGTAAGAAAAGAATATCTAATGATAAGTTTTCGTAGCAAGCACTAAAATATAATTTAGAATATCCAAAATGTTAGTAATAATATAATAATTACGAATCTGTATTCGGTTTGTCAAGATATGCTTGTAGATGAAAGTTAGCCTATAGAAAAGTGAAGAAGTAAAGTAAGAAAAGAATATCTAATGATAAGTTTTCGTAGCAAGCACTAAAATATAATTTAGAATATCCAAAATGTTAGTAATAATATAATAATTACGAATCTGTATTCGTTTTGTCAAGATATGCTTGTAGATGAAAGTTAGCCTATAGAAAAGTGAAGAAGTAAAGTAAGAAAAGAATATCTAATGATAAGTTTTCGTAGCAAGCACTAAAATATAATTTAGAATATCCAAAATGTTAGTAATAATATAATAATTACGAATCTGTATTCGTTTTGTCAAGATATGCTTGTAGATGAAAGTTAGCCTATAGAAAAGTGAAGAAGTAAAGTAAGAAAAGAATATCTAATGATAAGTTTTCGTAGCAAGCACTAAAATATAATTTAGAATATCCAAAATGTTAGTAATTATATAATAATTACGAATCTGTATTCGTTTTGTCAAGATATGCTTGTAGATGAAAGTTAGCCTATAGAAAAGTGAAGAAGTAAAGTAAGAAAAGAATATCTAATGATAAGTTTTCGTAGCAAGCACTAAAATATAATTTAGAATATCCAAAATGTTAGTAATAATATAATAATTACGAATCTGTATTCGTTTTGTCAAGATATGCTTGTAGATGAAAGTTAGCCTATAGAAAAGTGAAGAAGTAAAGTAAGAAAAGAATATCTAATGATAAGTTTTCGTAGCAAGCACTAAAATATAATTTAGAATATCCAAAATGTTAGTAATTATATAATAATTACGAATCTGTATTCGTTTTGTCAAGATATGCTTGTAGATGAAAGTTAGCCTATAGAAAAGTGAAGAAGTAAAGTAAGAAAAGAATATCTAATGATAAGTTTTCGTAGCAAGCACTAAAATATAATTTAGAATATCCAAAATGTTAGTAATAATATAATAATTACGAATCTGTATTCGTTTTGTCAAGATATGCTTGTAGATGAAAGTTAGCCTATAGAAAAGTGAAGAAGTAAAGTAAGAAAAGAATATCTAATGATAAGTTTTCGTAGCAAGCACTAAAATATAATTTAGAATATCCAAAATGTTAGTAATAATATAATAATTACGAATCTGTATTCGGTTTGTCAAGATATGCTTGTAGATGAAAGTTAGCCTATAGAAAAGTGAAGAAGTAAAGTAAGAAAAGAATATCTAATGATAAGTTTTCGTAGCAAGCACTAAAATATAATTTAGAATATCCAAAATGTTAGTAATAATATAATAATTACGAATCTGTATTCGTTTTGTCAAGATATGCTTGTAGATGAAAGTTAGCCTATAGAAAAGTGAAGAAGTAAAGTAAGAAAAGAATATCTAATGATAAGTTTTCGTAGCAAGCACTAAAATATAATTTAGAATATCCAAAATGTTAGTAATAATATAATAATTACGAATCTGTATTCGGTTTGTCAAGATATGCTTGTAGATGAAAGTTAGCCTATAGAAAAGTGAAGAAGTAAAGTAAGAAAAGAATATCTAATGATAAGTTTTCGTAGCAAGCACTAAAATATAATTTAGAATATCCAAAATGTTAGTAATAATATAATAATTACGAATCTGTATTCGTTTTGTCAAGATATGCTTGTAGATGAAAGTTAGCCTATAGAAAAGTGAAGAAGTAAAGTAAGAAAGAATATCTAATGATAAGTTTTCGTAGCAAGCACTAAAATATAATTTAGAATATCCAAAATGTTAGTAATAATATAATAATTACGAATCTGTATTCGGTTTGTCAAGATATGCTTGTAGATGAAAGTTAGCCTATAGAAAAGTGAAGAAGTAAAGTAAGAAAAGAATATCTAATGATAAGTTTTCGTAGCAAGCACTAAAATATAATTTAGAATATCCAAAATGTTAGTAATAATATAATAATTACGAATCTGTATTCGTTTTGTCAAGATATGCTTGTAGATGAAAGTTAGCCTATAGAAAAGTGAAGAAGTAAAGTAAGAAAAGAATATCTAATGATAAGTTTTCGTAGCAAGCACTAAAATATAATTTAGAATATCCAAAATGTTAGTAATAATATAATAATTACGAATCTGTATTCGTTTTGTCAAGATATGCTTGTAGATGAAAGTTAGCCTATAGAAAAGTGAAGAAGTAAAGTAAGAAAAGAATATCTAATGATAAGTTTTCGTAGCAAGCACTAAAATATAATTTAGAATATCCAAAATGTTAGTAATAATATAATAATTACGAATCTGTATTCGGTTTGTCAAGATATGCTTGTAGATGAAAGTTAGCCTATAGAAAAGTGAAGAAGTAAAGTAAGAAAAGAATATCTAATGATAAGTTTTCGTAGCAAGCACTAAAATATAATTTAGAATATCCAAAATGTTAGTAATAATATAATAATTACGAATCTGTATTCGTTTTGTCAAGATATGCTTGTAGATGAAAGTTAGCCTATAGAAAAGTGAAGAAGTAAAGTAAGAAAAGAATATCTAATGATAAGTTTTCGTAGCAAGCACTAAAATATAATTTAGAATATCCAAAATGTTAGTAATAATATAATAATTACGAATCTGTATTCGGTTTGTCAAGATATGCTTGTAGATGAAAGTTAGCCTATAGAAAAGTGAAGAAGTAAAGTAAGAAAAGAATATCTAATGATAAGTTTTCGTAGCAAGCACTAAAATATAATTTAGAATATCCAAAATGTTAGTAATAATATAATAATTACGAATCTGTATTCGTTTTGTCAAGATATGCTTGTAGATGAAAGTTAGCCTATAGAAAAGTGAAGAAGTAAAGTAAGAAAAGAATATCTAATGATAAGTTTTCGTAGCAAGCACTAAAATATAATTTAGAATATCCAAAATGTTAGTAATAATATAATAATTACGAATCTGTATTCGTTTTGTCAAGATATGCTTGTAGATGAAAGTTAGCCTATAGAAAAGTGAAGAAGTAAAGTAAGAAAAGAATATCTAATGATAAGTTTTCGTAGCAAGCACTAAAATATAATTTAGAATATCCAAAATGTTAGTAATAATATAATAATTACGAATCTGTATTCGTTTTGTCAAGATATGCTTGTAGATGAAAGTTAGCCTATAGAAAAGTGAAGAAGTAAAGTAAGAAAAGAATATCTAATGATAAGTTTTCGTAGCAAGCACTAAATATAATTTAGAATATCCAAAATGTTAGTAATTATATAATAATTACGAATCTGTATTCGTTTTGTCAAGATATGCTTGTAGATGAAAGTTAGCCTATAGAAAAGTGAAGAAGTAAAGTAAGAAAAGAATATCTAATGATAAGTTTTCGTAGCAAGCACTAAAATATAATTTAGAATATCCAAAATGTTAGTAATAATATAATAATTACGAATCTGTATTCGTTTTGTCAAGATATGCTTGTAGATGAAAGTTAGCCTATAGAAAAGTGAAGAAGTAAAGTAAGAAAAGAATATCTAATGATAAGTTTTCGTAGCAAGCACTAAAATATAATTTAGAATATCCAAAATGTTAGTAATAATATAATAATTACGAATCTGTATTCGGTTTGTCAAGATATGCTTGTAGATGAAAGTTAGCCTATAGAAAAGTGAAGAAGTAAAGTAAGAAAAGAATATCTAATGATAAGTTTTCGTAGCAAGCACTAAAATATAATTTAGAATATCCAAAATGTTAGTAATAATATAATAATTACGAATCTGTATTCGTTTTGTCAAGATATGCTTGTAGATGAAAGTTAGCCTATAGAAAAGTGAAGAAGTAAAGTAAGAAAAGAATATCTAATGATAAGTTTTCGTAGCAAGCACTAAAATATAATTTAGAATATCCAAAATGTTAGTAATAATATAATAATTACGAATCTGTATTCGTTTTGTCAAGATATGCTTGTAGATGAAAGTTAGCCTATAGAAAAGTGAAGAAGTAAAGTAAGAAAAGAATATCTAATGATAAGTTTTCGTAGCAAGCACTAAAATATAATTTAGAATATCCAAAATGTTAGTAATAATATAATAATTACGAATCTGTATTCGTTTTGTCAAGATATGCTTGTAGATGAAAGTTAGCCTATAGAAAAGTGAAGAAGTAAAGTAAGAAAAGAATATCTAATGATAAGTTTTCGTAGCAAGCACTAAAATATAATTTAGAATATCCAAAATGTTAGTAATTATATAATAATTACGAATCTGTATTCGTTTTGTCAAGATATGCTTGTAGATGAAAGTTAGCCTATAGAAAAGTGAAGAAGTAAAGTAAGAAAAGAATATCTAATGATAAGTTTTCGTAGCAAGCACTAAAATATAATTTAGAATATCCAAAATGTTAGTAATTATATAATAATTACGAATCTGTATTCGTTTTGTCAAGATATGCTTGTAGATGAAAGTTAGCCTATAGAAAAGTGAAGAAGTAAAGTAAGAAAAGAATATCTAATGATAAGTTTTCGTAGCAAGCACTAAAATATAATTTAGAATATCCAAAATGTTAGTAATAATATAATAATTACGAATCTGTATTCGTTTGTCAAGATATGCTTGTAGATGAAAGTTAGCCTATAGAAAAGTGAAGAAGTAAAGTAAGAAAAGAATATCTAATGATAAGTTTTCGTAGCAAGCACTAAAATATAATTTAGAATATCCAAAATGTTAGTAATAATATAATAATTACGAATCTGTATTCGTTTTGTCAAGATATGCTTGTAGATGAAAGTTAGCCTATAGAAAAGTGAAGAAGTAAAGTAAGAAAAGAATATCTAATGATAAGTTTTCGTAGCAAGCACTAAAATATAATTTAGAATATCCAAAATGTTAGTAATAATATAATAATTACGAATCTGTATTCGTTTTGTCAAGATATGCTTGTAGATGAAAGTTAGCCTATAGAAAAGTGAAGAAGTAAAGTAAGAAAAGAATATCTAATGATAAGTTTTCGTAGCAAGCACTAAAATATAATTTAGAATATCCAAAATGTTAGTAATAATATAATAATTACGAATCTGTATTCGTTTTGTCAAGATATGCTTGTAGATGAAAGTTAGCCTATAGAAAAGTGAAGAAGTAAAGTAAGAAAAGAATATCTAATGATAAGTTTTCGTAGCAAGCACTAAAATATAATTTAGAATATCCAAAATGTTAGTAATTATATAATAATTACGAATCTGTATTCGTTTTGTCAAGATATGCTTGTAGATGAAAGTTAGCCTATAGAAAAGTGAAGAAGTAAAGTAAGAAAAGAATATCTAATGATAAGTTTTCGTAGCAAGCACTAAAATATAATTTAGAATATCCAAAATGTTAGTAATAATATAATAATTACGAATCTGTATTCGTTTTGTCAAGATATGCTTGTAGATGAAAGTTAGCCTATAGAAAAGTGAAGAAGTAAAGTAAGAAAAGAATATCTAATGATAAGTTTTCGTAGCAAGCACTAAAATATAATTTAGAATATCCAAAATGTTAGTAATTATATAATAATTACGAATCTGTATTCGTTTTGTCAAGATATGCTTGTAGATGAAAGTTAGCCTATAGAAAAGTGAAGAAGTAAAGTAAGAAAAGAATATCTAATGATAAGTTTTCGTAGCAAGCACTAAAATATAATTTAGAATATCCAAAATGTTAGTAATTATATAATAATTACGAATCTGTATTCGTTTTGTCAAGATATGCTTGTAGATGAAAGTTAGCCTATAGAAAAGTGAAGAAGTAAAGTAAGAAAAGAATATCTAATGATAAGTTTTCGTAGCAAGCACTAAAATATAATTTAGAATATCCAAAATGTTAGTAATAATATAATAATTACGAATCTGTATTCGTTTTGTCAAGATATGCTTGTAGATGAAAGTTAGCCTATAGAAAAGTGAAGAAGTAAAGTAAGAAAAGAATATCTAATGATAAGTTTTCGTAGCAAGCACTAAAATATAATTTAGAATATCCAAAATGTTAGTAATAATATAATAATTACGAATCTGTATTCGGTTTGTCAAGATATGCTTGTAGATGAAAGTTAGCCTATAGAAAAGTGAAGAAGTAAAGTAAGAAAAGAATATCTAATGATAAGTTTTCGTAGCAAGCACTAAAATATAATTTAGAATATCCAAAATGTTAGTAATAATATAATAATTACGAATCTGTATTCGTTTTGTCAAGATATGCTTGTAGATGAAAGTTAGCCTATAGAAAAGTGAAGAAGTAAAGTAAGAAAAGAATATCTAATGATAAGTTTTCGTAGCAAGCACTAAAATATAATTTAGAATATCCAAAATGTTAGTAATAATATAATAATTACGAATCTGTATTCGGTTTGTCAAGATATGCTTGTAGATGAAAGTTAGCCTATAGAAAAGTGAAGAAGTAAAGTAAGAAAAGAATATCTAATGATAAGTTTTCGTAGCAAGCACTAAAATATAATTTAGAATATCCAAAATGTTAGTAATAATATAATAATTACGAATCTGTATTCGTTTTGTCAAGATATGCTTGTAGATGAAAGTTAGCCTATAGAAAAGTGAAGAAGTAAAGTAAGAAAAGAATATCTAATGATAAGTTTTCGTAGCAAGCACTAAAATATAATTTAGAATATCCAAAATGTTAGTAATAATATAATAATTACGAATCTGTATTCGTTTTGTCAAGATATGCTTGTAGATGAAAGTTAGCCTATAGAAAAGTGAAGAAGTAAAGTAAGAAAAGAATATCTAATGATAAGTTTTCGTAGCAAGCACTAAAATATAATTTAGAATATCCAAAATGTTAGTAATAATATAATAATTACGAATCTGTATTCGTTTTGTCAAGATATGCTTGTAGATGAAAGTTAGCCTATAGAAAAGTGAAGAAGTAAAGTAAGAAAAGAATATCTAATGATAAGTTTTCGTAGCAAGCACTAAAATATAATTTAGAATATCCAAAATGTTAGTAATTATATAATAATTACGAATCTGTATTCGTTTTGTCAAGATATGCTTGTAGATGAAAGTTAGCCTATAGAAAAGTGAAGAAGTAAAGTAAGAAAAGAATATCTAATGATAAGTTTTCGTAGCAAGCACTAAAATATAATTTAGAATATCCAAAATGTTAGTAATTATATAATAATTACGAATCTGTATTCGTTTTGTCAAGATATGCTTGTAGATGAAAGTTAGCCTATAGAAAAGTGAAGAAGTAAAGTAAGAAAAGAATATCTAATGATAAGTTTTCGTAGCAAGCACTAAAATATAATTTAGAATATCCAAAATGTTAGTAATAATATAATAATTACGAATCTGTATTCGTTTTGTCAAGATATGCTTGTAGATGAAAGTTAGCCTATAGAAAAGTGAAGAAGTAAAGTAAGAAAAGAATATCTAATGATAAGTTTTCGTAGCAAGCACTAAAATATAATTTAGAATATCCAAAATGTTAGTAATAATATAATAATTACGAATCTGTATTCGTTTTGTCAAGATATGCTTGTAGATGAAAGTTAGCCTATAGAAAAGTGAAGAAGTAAAGTAAGAAAAGAATATCTAATGATAAGTTTTCGTAGCAAGCACTAAAATATAATTTAGAATATCCAAAATGTTAGTAATTATATAATAATTACGAATCTGTATTCGTTTTGTCAAGATATGCTTGTAGATGAAAGTTAGCCTATAGAAAAGTGAAGAAGTAAAGTAAGAAAAGAATATCTAATGATAAGTTTTCGTAGCAAGCACTAAAATATAATTTAGAATATCCAAAATGTTAGTAATAATATAATAATTACGAATCTGTATTCGTTTTGTCAAGATATGCTTGTAGATGAAAGTTAGCCTATAGAAAAGTGAAGAAGTAAAGTAAGAAAAGAATATCTAATGATAAGTTTTCGTAGCAAGCACTAAAATATAATTTAGAATATCCAAAATGTTAGTAATTATATAATAATTACGAATCTGTATTCGTTTTGTCAAGATATGCTTGTAGATGAAAGTTAGCCTATAGAAAAGTGAAGAAGTAAAGTAAGAAAAGAATATCTAATGATAAGTTTTCGTAGCAAGCACTAAAATATAATTTAGAATATCCAAAATGTTAGTAATTATATAATAATTACGAATCTGTATTCGTTTTGTCAAGATATGCTTGTAGATGAAAGTTAGCCTATAGAAAAGTGAAGAAGTAAAGTAAGAAAAGAATATCTAATGATAAGTTTTCGTAGCAAGCACTAAAATATAATTTAGAATATCCAAAATGTTAGTAATAATATAATAATTACGAATCTGTATTCGGTTTGTCAAGATATGCTTGTAGATGAAAGTTAGCCTATAGAAAAGTGAAGAAGTAAAGTAAGAAAAGAATATCTAATGATAAGTTTTCGTAGCAAGCACTAAAATATAATTTAGAATATCCAAAATGTTAGTAATAATATAATAATTACGAATCTGTATTCGTTTTGTCAAGATATGCTTGTAGATGAAAGTTAGCCTATAGAAAAGTGAAGAAGTAAAGTAAGAAAAGAATATCTAATGATAAGTTTTCGTAGCAAGCACTAAAATATAATTTAGAATATCCAAAATGTTAGTAATAATATAATAATTACGAATCTGTATTCGGTTTGTCAAGATATGCTTGTAGATGAAAGTTAGCCTATAGAAAAGTGAAGAAGTAAAGTAAGAAAAGAATATCTAATGATAAGTTTTCGTAGCAAGCACTAAAATATAATTTAGAATATCCAAAATGTTAGTAATAATATAATAATTACGAATCTGTATTCGTTTTGTCAAGATATGCTTGTAGATGAAAGTTAGCCTATAGAAAAGTGAAGAAGTAAAGTAAGAAAAGAATATCTAATGATAAGTTTTCGTAGCAAGCACTAAAATATAATTTAGAATATCCAAAATGTTAGTAATAATATAATAATTACGAATCTGTATTCGTTTTGTCAAGATATGCTTGTAGATGAAAGTTAGCCTATAGAAAAGTGAAGAAGTAAAGTAAGAAAAGAATATCTAATGATAAGTTTTCGTAGCAAGCACTAAAATATAATTTAGAATATCCAAAATGTTAGTAATAATATAATAATTACGAATCTGTATTCGTTTTGTCAAGATATGCTTGTAGATGAAAGTTAGCCTATAGAAAAGTGAAGAAGTAAAGTAAGAAAAGAATATCTAATGATAAGTTTTCGTAGCAAGCACTAAAATATAATTTAGAATATCCAAAATGTTAGTAATTATATAATAATTACGAATCTGTATTCGTTTTGTCAAGATATGCTTGTAGATGAAAGTTAGCCTATAGAAAAGTGAAGAAGTAAAGTAAGAAAAGAATATCTAATGATAAGTTTTCGTAGCAAGCACTAAAATATAATTTAGAATATCCAAAATGTTAGTAATATATAATAATTACGAATCTGTATTCGTTTTGTCAAGATATGCTTGTAGATGAAAGTTAGCCTATAGAAAAGTGAAGAAGTAAAGTAAGAAAAGAATATCTAATGATAAGTTTTCGTAGCAAGCACTAAAATATAATTTAGAATATCCAAAATGTTAGTAATAATATAATAATTACGAATCTGTATTCGTTTTGTCAAGATATGCTTGTAGATGAAAGTTAGCCTATAGAAAAGTGAAGAAGTAAAGTAAGAAAAGAATATCTAATGATAAGTTTTCGTAGCAAGCACTAAAATATAATTTAGAATATCCAAAATGTTAGTAATAATATAATAATTACGAATCTGTATTCGTTTTGTCAAGATATGCTTGTAGATGAAAGTTAGCCTATAGAAAAGTGAAGAAGTAAAGTAAGAAAAGAAT
>CAMPDV010005139.1:0-36065 GCA_946699065.1 Loxodes magnus
CAGGAAGAGAAAACAAAGATAGAGAGACCCATAAAATTTTGTTTTTCAACATTAAATAAAATTAATTTAAAGAACTGCGCACCAACGAGAGTGCTATGCGCTCTATAATCCAATTTATTTATCTTCAAATACAAAAAAACTTAATATTTTAAGAATTATAAATCATCTAATTACTTATCTTTATTAATATAAAAATTTAAGGATTAAATTAAAAAAATTAGAATACTAGCTTTTATTAAATTATTTTAATTAAATAGGGAAGAGCAATTCTCAAACTGAGAACAACAAAAAATTTGAAACAAGCAATGTCATGATACGAGAGTAGCTCACGATACTTGGCAGAAGCGAAGAAGGACAGATATGGAGGCATCGAGTAACTTTTAAGATTTAAGGTACTGTACATTAAAGTCTATTAGTGAAACATTCCAGCAATGATTCTTCTGGTATTCAAGATTTTCAAGGGAAGCTCGCACTTGGGGTAACCTTCAATGAGTATTTTTAATACTTAAGAAACTTAATTAAAAGAATTGAACTCCAGTGGTGGGCTACGTACTCTATAATCTAGGTTTTTTATAAATAAACTTGAATAGTAATGATAACTATTATGACTAAATAAATAAAAAATATAATTATAACTTCATTAATTTTATATTTTATTAATATTGTTATATATTAATCTATTTAAATTTATAATTAGAAAAATTATTATAATAGTTTCATTTTGCTATAAAAATATTATCTTTTATTTCATAAAACTTATATGCATTTATTTCAAAAAATTAGAATTTTATTTTAACTTTTTGTATATAAATAAGCGATTTAAGTAAAAATATTAAAATAAATTAATATCAATAATAATAATATATACTTAATTGTTTAAAGTTTTTGCTCTCCTTGGGCTTTCAACCAGATACCTGAGCCACTTTTTTTTACGTGGTAGGTTACCACTAATAGCTTTTTTCAGTTCTCGCTAAAATTTTCTATTATAAATTCCATCTTTCGTTATTCAGAGTTTATTAAGGTTTCTTTATGTTCTTCGTTCTTCTCTTATTTGGAGTTTCTCTCAAGCTCAGCATTGTCGTAGAATGTGATTATTCGCCTTACAGTATCAGTAGTTTTTGGTCTATTTTTCTTAAATCTTCTTCTAAATTTTTTCCAGTTTCTCTATTCTCATTTATAAGTTTATATCAATTTTTTCTTCTTATTCAATCATTATTCAGTTAATTAATTTATTCTTTTTCTGTAATCATGTTCTATTATTAACTAACTATGGATTGCTATTGTTCATAAAGTTATAATTCTGTCACTAAGTTATTTTAGATTAACTGACGACGTAGTATTAATAATTAATTATTTTGGTCGTCAATACCGTTCATTAATTCCCTTATTTTTTCCCCATGGATGTAAATTGTTTCTTCGTATTTTTGGATTAGTTTTTTCATATGATCTAACTGACTTTAGATTTTTTTTATCAGCTTCACTCTTAGATTCTTGAATATCGATTGGTCCGACCATAACTTTTCCTTCAGAAGAAGAATTTGAATCCTCTTTTTGCTTTTAAATTTTCTGCATTTCTTTTTCCACTTTTCTTCTTAAGTTTCTTAGTTAATTCTTTGAGAGACGAACAGATTATTCTATTTTTTTTGTTATTTAATCTTTATTTTAATAAAATAAATAAATTAATGTGACATCTCCTTTAATTATTTTGTCATTGATTAATTTAAAATAATTATAAGTGTTCTCTGGATTTAGAAATATTTTTCCTTGTATTTTTGAATTTTTCCTGATTTAGTCTTTATTCTATCTTGATTCAATTAGAGACACTTCATTTTTTCCAAATGGGTAATCTTATGTAATCCCAATTCTTGATTTTTTTAAACGAAAAAATTTTTCTTAAATTAGATTCCAGTTATAGAAAATTAAAATTAGAGATCTCCATTTCATTGTATCTTCCATTTTATCTTCTGCCTTGTTATACGACATGAGGCGACATAAGATTTTATAGGGATCTAGGAGGGAGTATACCATCAGTCAAACTTTTAATTTATCATAAACCATAAATAAAATAGGCTTGTCCTTTTGGATTTGTCCACCTTTATCAATGGTGGCTAGACCGTATTTTAGATACAGAATACTAATGGACTAGGCAGTTCATGGCATTCGTCAAAAATAACACTTTGCATCAGAGCTGACTGTGATTACCCTATATATGGCATATTATACCTTGAAAGATCCTTACTGTTCTGGCTTTAAGCATAAAAAATGCTTATAATAAAATTTTAATAAAATTAGAAAATGATAAGATGTAAAATGAGACTAAAATAATAGTTTTTATATTGATAGCTATAAATATTAATTTAGTTTAGAGTTTTAATAATTTAAATTACTAAAATGATGAAAATAAACTATATTTATAAATAGCTTTTTATAATTTACTAAAAGCTTATACTTAAACATTTAATATATATTAAACCTAATTATTCAAAAAATCAATTCATTAATTAATTATCAAATTTAAAAAATCATTACGCTTGCCAAAGGATTATGCTATAAAAAAGGGAATGAAGACTAGAAAGGATAATAAAAATCAACTTCTTATATTTACTCTTTCAATATAGGTAGGCAAGTACTACCATTTTTATATTAACTAAACATAATACCTATGTAAAAAATATCTTAGGAAGGGACCAAAGTAAGAAAGTTTAAGAAAAATGACGGATAGAGGAATCTAACTAAAGAATGATCCTTAGAAGGTATTAGAAGCAGATTTTTAAAATTATTTCCCAACTTATTATAACTGAAAAAAATAATTGGAATAGCTCTAACATGACATCGACATTCAAACAACGGATTTCATACTCACAGGTACTCTATAAAAACTTAAAGGAATAATATGTGACGAAAATAGAAAAACGAGACCGAAATTTATAAAAAATAGTAGGAAAAAAGCTAAAAATATATAATGAAACGATAAAAAATTAATTATAATCACTAAATATCTCAAGAAAATAGAAATAATTTTAAACCAAAAACAATAATAAAAGCAATAAGAGATAAATAAAGTGATTATAATGGAAATATAGAGAGAATTTAAACATAAATATAAATTTTTGGGAATGGATTCTGCATCTGTAGCAGTATATTATGTCTCTGGAGGGATTGCAATTAAAATTAAGATACGAGCAAATAGAAAAGATCTGACTACCTTTTTGACCATCAAGTGAAGTTAAGATATTAAAAAAGAAACTCTTAATTGAAATTATAAAAATTCTAGAGTTGAACTGGCCATAAATTAAGTCTAGGGACTTTAACGTTACTAAGAAAAAAGAAAACTCACTTTAGACATTTTTTTTTCATAAAATCTTTTATTTTAATAATTTTTTAAAGTTTTGGATTATAATACTTTGAAATAAAAAATAAATATATAAAAAGCTTTTATACAAATAACAATTAAAAAATTATTTTCTTAGATTTAAAAAATAAGAATTTTATAATTTTTACTAGAAAAACAATTAAATAAATATTATCTAATATATATATTTGTATGCTAAAATTATCTTAATAAAAGTTACAAAAAATATTTAATCATAGAAATAAAATTTTATATTTATACAAAAATTTAAATAAAATAAATTTTGAAGTTATAAAGAAGTTGTAAAGCAAAATTGAGATTTATTAAATAAAAAAAGTTTATAGATTTAAATTAATAATTTAAAATATCTTAATTATTTATCTACTAATGTATAAAGTTAAAATTGCTTAGATCTAATTATTTTAAATCTTTTTTCTTAATCTTAGGATATATTCTATAAATACTTTTTGCTTTAAACTGTTTAGAAGTAAATAAATGTTTAGTTTAAATTTAAGTTTAAGGAAGAAAATAATTTATTAGGTATAATATTTTATTTATTAATTATAAGCATATTTGAAGAACTACCATTACAATATTAAGAAGAATAGTCAGAATTAATAATTTAATAGCATAAGTTTGAACAATAAATAAATTAAAATATCTAAGAAGGTAGTTTACTAGGGATATACTTTTCATTAAAATTAATATTATAAAATTAATTGCTAAGAAATAGTGCCTAAAATATAAGAAATGTGTTAATTTATTCATATTAAAGCTACTAAAATACTAGAATATCACTCTTTAAAACTTTAAATCTATTTTTCAAGTCTTTTTACTCCCTTATGCAGAATATGGCTCAGAAGTTATTCAATAAGAAATTCTAAGTAGCATCTAAAATATTAAAATAATATGCAATAATTAAAGAAAATTAGCAAGATGTAAACTCTAATTTAAAATTCAACGTTTAAAGAATCAGGCTTCATAGACTTGAATTGACTACCTTTTGAAAACTACATAAGTATGAGGTACTTAAAGTTTTATTTAAAACTATGATTAGGAGCGTAAAGTAAATCTGGCTCTGATATTACTTTTCTATTAAAAAAAACAAGGGTTGTAAATCTAAGATATTTTGAAAACTTGGAGAAACTGACATAAATATTTTGAAATAGATGTAATTATATTGAAAAATGTAAAATTCTTTAATAAAGTTTAAAATAAAATCGAAGAAAAGTTCTATAAGTTGCTACAGACAGAATGAAATCAATGTAAATTGCACATTATTACTCTGAAGATATTAATAATGAAACAAGATAATAAATACTTTTACTTTCAAGTGCTATATAATTAATATTTTTAATTGTACTTCTAAAAATACCTTATACTTTATTTAAAGTATAATTACTATATTATTATTTTTACCCTTACTATTTTCTTACTTAGAATATTATATTAATATATATAAAAACAAATGCAAACATTAAAAAATCTCTTTTAAACAGTATTTATCCTTATCAAATGCGAAACATACTCTAAAATCTCAAATTTAAGCATAAGAGTATTTAAATTTTTAAGAAACGTATAAGAGCTAGAAGGAAAAGTCACATACATAATGTCTAACACATAAATACTAAAAAAGGAAAATACCTAACCAGTCAATCTGAGAAATAAAAAAATAGAATCCAAATTCAATCAATTAGCGGAATTGACTGAAAACTTATTTCTAATAAATACAGCAACAAATGACCCCATGGATGTGGAACCGAATCTTTTGCCAGCAAAAGATTAGATAGTAAAGAATAGAAAGCAATGCTGATATTGCAAGAAATATGGTTACATTTTAAGATATTGCTGAAAACTCTAATAAAAATAAAAACTCGTTAACTTTAAGTTATGAAGATCCATAAGTAGTCTTTTTTGCATTCCAGAAGGTTTACTATACGGAGAAAAGATATACATAGGGATTGAAATCTTGAAAGAAATTGCATTTACTTAATAAAAAGGAGATTCGAATATGCTTGGATTCGAATTCGATTGAAGCAAGAAACCTTTTATTTAAAAAGGTTAATTGAGCACTGAAAGATGTGTATTCAAAGAAGAAACCTAAAAATGGAATAATATTTAGCACAAATTTAAAATTTAAAGCAGTGATGAACCTTATTGATAGGTGGAATCAATATAATTTATTATTATTATTATTATGTTATCTAAATAAGTAGGGAGGAGTAATCCCCCAACTGACATTAACTTAAGATCTGATACCAGTAAGCATAAATAAGCGAAGAACCGAACGAGAATCTTGGCAAGAGCCAAGAGAGAAGATAAAGACTAAAGAGGTATCAATTAAAGTTATTGGTGAAAGATACCAGATACTAAGGTCTCTTAGAGAGCATTCTGATCACGCTCTATAAAAGATGAAATTCGCAAAGGATGCTAGCATTGTGAAAGGTTTCAGAAAATAATTTTTTTGATTTTAAAAATCTTTATTAAAGAACTGCACTCCATTGAGGTGTTATGCGCTCTCTAATCTTTTTTATTTATTATTATATATTTTTTAAAACCGCCATAGTTGTTCGAAGGTGAACAACACGGTCATCTTCATCAGAGGTTGGGGAAGTTAAGTACCCATAATCGACTTTATGTCTTCCTCTGCTTTGGTTTGGTCTCGAGACATCTGCTAGTTTGACCTTCGGCACTGACTTATTTTAATTTTTAATTCTGGAACGAAAAAGAAATAATATTGCGAGCTTCATTAGAGGTAGGGAATTTAAGTACCCATAATTGACACATGTCGTCCTCTGCTTTGGTGATGCAATGAGACACAATCCTGCCATGTCCCTGGACCTCCAACAAGTATTAAAGATTACGAGTATTCTAAAATTATATCAGTATTGAACATTTTTATCAGTACTGAATAATTATACCAGTATTGAACAAGGTCTACCAGCATCTGATAATTTTATCAGTAACAAACATTCTTGTCAGTATGAAACATTTTTTTTAAAGAGCTGCATGCCTCTGAGATGCTACACGCTCTATAATCTTTTATTTACTTATTTATAAGAAAATATAAAATTTTAAATTAAGTAAATTGTAAGAATAAAATATAGTTGCTTTTTAAGAAAAATCTTCTAATAAGAATTTTTTAGACTTTTAAAACTTAAAAGAAATTTGAAGTTAAAGTTATAACTACTAATCTACTATGTAGTCTAGATGAGTCTATTTAAAGTAGCTTAGGATATTACAATTAGTTATGTCTCTATTATTTTGGGTAATTTTTTAGGGATATGTATCTTTATAAAAATGAAAGAATTTGAACTACTAGAGATTTACCTAAATTAGTTTCTTATGAAGACATTCTTCTTTTTATTAATGAAAAGTGAACAAAAAAGTTGATTTGATATAAATAGATTTACTAAGCTATTTTTAATAGGTTTCTTATAACGAAGTATAATATGAGATGTAGTGTGTATTGAATATTAATAGTTGCTGCTTCTTTAAAAAAGTTAATAGTATTAATAATAGTTATTTCTAAATATCTTATATATTAAAAACAGCCTTGGTGGGATTCGAACCCACAACCCTCA
Source organism: Loxodes magnus (assembly GCA_946699065.1). Lineage (NCBI taxonomy): Eukaryota > Ciliophora > Karyorelictea > Loxodida > Loxodidae > Loxodes > Loxodes magnus. Next base: position 6,937 of record CAMPDV010005139.1, read on the forward strand.
GCTTAGAAGGCTGATACGCTAACCGTTGCGCCACAAGGCTTTATAAACTTATTCTTAAATGTGTATTAAATAGAATTTCAGTGTATTCATATAAAATAAATAACTAAACCTTGCTTAACTCTAATTAGCTTTAATTAGATTTTATATTTTATTCTTTTATAAGCTTTTATTAAAAGATAATATCAAATTACTCTGAAAGAAATAATTTAAAAATAAACTAAGAAAACAAAGCAATAATTCAATATAGACCTTGATACTTTTTATTAACATTCTTTTAGGTTTAATTCTGTTTTTATTTTATTTTGAAGTAATTTCATTTTTAAGATCTTTATAAGTAAATAATATACATCAAATATTATGAAATAGGCTTAGTTATGCTTCTAATCTTTTAATAGTTTTTATTTATTAGACTTTTATATTAATACTGACTCATTATTAATATCAAGTGAGACAAATCAATTTTTATATACTCTATGCTTTTATTGATTGTCTATTATTTAAATCTTTTTAAGATAGTATAAAAATAAGAAACTGCTTAAACATTTTTTATTATGCTTTGTTTGGTTTAAAGGTTTAAACAAAACCACTGCTTAATAATTATGGCTTATAATAAATCAATTTTTATCCAAGATACTTAAAAATTCTGAAGGCATAAAAATTCTTTGATAGAGTTGGAAGGCAGCTCAAAACAGGAATTTATCTTTATAAGGACAAATATTTTAATGAAAATTGTAAAATAATAAATAAGTAAGTAGATATGTTAAATAATATGAAGAATAAATAAAGTAATTCTCTATATTTTCATAAATAGAAATATTTAGTTTAATATTAATAAAAAAGTTTATAGTATTTCCACAAAATAAATTTGCCAATTTTGTTCTTTATATAATTTTAACTAAATCTACTTTTCCTTCAATCTTCTTTTTCTTTCTTGAATCTATGCCTTAATCATATACTTATTGATAACTTGATTCCATTTTTGTATTAAAATGTCTTCTAAACGCGCCTGGATTTATACCTCAATACCTACCGTACTTACATTAATTCAAAAAATCTACGAAATGATTTTGAAGCACATCTCTTGCAGTTCTTATATATCTTTTATCAGGTGTTTATTTGCTTATCCAATTGAATGGTTGTCCAAGTTGATTTTATCTGAGGATATTTAATTAAAAAACTATAATTTTTATATGTTTATTACCAAGATGCTTTTAGAGCATTTTAAGTAAATTAAATGCTTATCTTTTAGGCTTTCTGTTTTTGTTAAGCTTGATAAATATAAGATGTACTGCTAGTAAATTTAGTTCTCTGTGCTATAAAGAGATTGCTAGCATTTCCCCCAGCTAGGTAAAATATTACATGCTTTGATTATTAATAAAGATATTTCTACATACATGCGTTGCTAAACTTTTGTTTCTTAAACCAAAGAAGAGTTGTGTCAGCTAAAGTAAGTTAAAATATTAAAGGGAGAATATAGTTATTAGAAGATAGAAATAATAATTATAAGCTATTTATTTGATTAAGAAGTAATTAAATTAATTATTAGAAAGACTTAGCTAAAGTATATTAATTTATTAATATTAAATAAAGGAAACTAAGATATTATGGTATATCTTAGACTTAAGCAATAAAGGTAAATTTCAAATATTAATACTTAGCAAGAGAAAAAGAACAGCTAAATATATAATAATTAAGATTATCATATCTTATAAAGCCTTATTTTGATATAGAATTAAATAATCATTTTATTGGTTCAATTTTTTAGAACCTTTATTTAAATCTTACCATAAAAGCATCATTTATAATTATAGTGAATTAATAAAGAGCGTAAAATAATAACTATATATACATTATTATTATTACGATTAAGCTTCAATTGATAAAAATAATATAATAATTAAAATTTTGATTAAAGAACATTTTATTGAAAATTAGTTTTTAATAAATAATTATTTTAAGATCTAGTTTTTTGCTAAAATCTTTAAAATAAGTGCTTGTATTCAATTCTTAATTGAGCCAAAGTAATTCTCTACATATTACTGTTATTTTAAACAATAAGCAAATAGCTTTATTGAAGTACTTGTAATAATCTTTAGAGTTTTTCTCTTAAACTTCATTATCATATATTGCTTATTCATTTCCTTTAAAACTTCTTAGACAAATATTTTATTATAATAAGTACTATAGTTCAAGATTAATCTCATCGCTTTCTAGAACGATATATAGTCTTTTATGATTTTTCCGTAATTTTTAAAATAAATCATTTTTTCTAAAAGCATTGAAAAAGGGACTTGAGACCTTCTATCTATTAAAGCAATACATTATCTCTAAATTCCTTTGCAATTATAAGAGTCAACTTAATAAGCATTTAAAGTTAAGACTTAATCAAATTTCTTTATCGTCTCTTAATATAGTTCGAAGGAATTAACATTAACTGCTTTGAAGTGAAAATCTTAATTTTTCTAGATATAATTTCTGACTCTTTGGTAAAGAACTTAGCAGCATATCTAAGCTATTCTATCATCAAAATTAGCTCTCTTTAATGACAAAAGCTTTTTTACCTTAAACCTCTAACTTCGATCTTCGGAGAGGCTCAATTTCTCTTTGTATATTTTTATAATCAAAGAATAGAAATAGCAAGGCTCTGAATATCATATAATACCTCCTAAGCTTAAAGAGGTCTCTAGTTAAATTCAAGATCTTGACGGAAAGCCTCCGGGTAATTGTCCTGCTTTTATAAGAACTTTAAATTTATGAGTATCGATTATTTGCTCGCTGCACATTATTATTAGTACTTTACAGAAAACGATCTCCTAATTTCTAGTAATGCCCTCTAATAGGTTATTTAAAACAAGCAAAATGAGAGCTTAGTGTCCCTAAAGCATTCCAAGTAGATGATTATAATTATATCTCTTATTTTTAAATCTTATAATACTTTAATGAGTCTTTTTTCCCTTTCTAGTATTTATTCAGTATTGTTAAACTTATTCCATGCTTTAGCGTGCCTTTGTTTTTTTCAATCTATCTGAGTTAAATTAGAAATAGGTTTGATTATAAATATTCTAAATTTTAGATTAATATAGATAAACTAAAAATAACTTGGCATATTAAATAAGGTATGAAATACATTTGGTTTTAAATATAAAGGTTTAACTAATAATTATTAGGATTCTTTATATCTAAAGCTAATAATCTAATTAAGCTAATAAAGGTATTAACTAACTAATTAAAGATATAGTGCTATTATTAGTATTTTAATATTAGTTATAAATAATACTCTTAGTAACTAACTCTTTTCTAAGTTATATTTCCCATTTATTAATATACTTCTAGATCTGTCTGAGGCTTATGGTTCATAAATATCAAAAAGATATCTAGATCTAGTATAAAATACTCTTGTTAGCTTAAATCAAATACATTAACCTTTCCTCTTTTTATTATTTCTACTTAGAATTGCCTGCTAATCCCTTAAAAAAGAAATATTTGTTGTTTGAGAATCTGAATTTTTGTAATAAGTAAAGGTTATTAGATTAAGTGTATCTTAATTATTTAATATCAGCCAGAAAGCAAATAATAAGTAATAATTGATAAGTAAAGACTTCTTATCAACTCGGAAGTAGTAGCTCAGGATTTTCACTTTGACTAAGTTTTAGTTTATAAATGAAATTATCCAAAGTATTTCATTAACTCTGACTATTATTTCAGAAAAGCATAATCTTCATTAATGAACTAAATTTTAAAGTTACGAAGTATATTATAACTATGAACTAAGTTTAACTTAGAAGTATTTAAGCTATAGAGATATCAGAATTATTTTATATCTTATAGCTAAATAAAGAATATTAAAATCACTAGCATCTTGCTTGCCCAGAAAATTCTATTTTTTAATTAAGACTTTATCAAGTTTTTCATTCATATGATTCTTCTTGTATTCTACAAAGCTGTATCAACTTATTCTTCCATAAGTTCCCTAGTAAATATTGCTAATTATTCTGGAAATAAGACTCTAGTTATCTATAGCTAAAGTAAAATATTTTGAACATTTCCAAAGATAAATTGCTAAGTCTAAGCCTTAGGTTAAGTTTTAACTAAAAGTAGATAAAAAGCTAAGTAATGATATTCTAATGCTAAGTTCTTAAATAGAAAATTAAAAAATTTAATTATAATGGAAATCAAAAGAGATTAGCTGAATTTTTATTAGCTTAATTAAATAAAATTCCAAATAAATAATAGTAGAAAATTAACAAATGAGTCTAATAAAAAGAGCAAAGTAAGTGGTATAAAAAATATAGATGAAAGCTATAAAAATAACACTTAAAAGCCACAAATATTTGAAATTAAACAAACCACAAACCAAAATTTAAATAAAGATATAAATAAATTGCATTGAAATAAGACTAACTAAGCCTTTTGTAAAATAAACTAAATCTATTATAATTAATTATAGCTATTATTAATTTAAGCATCTTCATAATAGAAATTACCATTCTAGCAACTACATATTATTTATACAGTTTGATAGATATAAGATATTATTACTTTAACATTAACATTTAAACTTTAAATTTATTTTATTTTATTTATATTTTTTATTAATTAATTATAGTGATCCCACCTATCAATAAGGTTCGTCACTTTTTAAAGTTTAATAGTTTTGTTAAAATTTCCATTTCCAGTCTTCTTCTGGGTCTTCTTCTTGAAGCACATATCTATCTGTGCTGTGTTCTCCCTTTTTTATTTTCTTAATCTTGCTTCAATCAATCTTCATTCCAAGCATTTGTTCATTTCTTCTTTGTCCTGCTATAATCACGTCTTCTAGAATTTCATGCCCTGCGTACGTCTTTCTTCTATAAATTCTTCCTTCCGCAGTGCAATATAGTTTACTTATGGTTCTTCATAGCTTTAAATTTTCTGCTTTCTGTTTTTATTGGAATTAGAAGCAGTTTCTAACTTTGTGTTCTGGTCTCTTGCAGTATCAGCATCGCAGTATTTTCCTATAGGGAATATCTTTTATTGCAGGCTGTTTCTCCACATCCATAGGATCATTCCCCTGTATATTTTGCAAAAATATGCTTTCAGTTAGTTCTGCGAATTAGTCGAATTTTTTCTCTAGCTCTTCTATTTTGTTGTTTCCTGTCTATTTATTTTCATTTTTCATTTATTCTTATTAATTGTACATCAGGTGCTCTATTTTTCTTTCTAGTTCTTGAACTGTTCTTAGGAGGTTGAAATTTTCTTATTACAGCAATTGGAGTGCTTAAAATATATTTTATTGCTCGTAAGATGAATCCTTTTGAGAAGAGGTTTTTTTACAAGAAGTTTTCCATTTTTATCAAATAGTTATATAATAAAAAGTAAAAGTACCAAATAAAGTAAAGTAGTAGGGTAATAAACAGACTATTTTTGATTAAAGAAGTAGAACTTTTCTAGAGGTTATAGCAATATCTTGACGCTTAAATGAAATAAGTCTATATGACATAATTTTATTAAGTAGTTTAATATTATCGAAGTATGAGATAACAAATGAGTAGACAAGCAAAATTAAAATTTTAGTAACTGAAGCAATTGAAATTGAATCTTACATAAAATAAAACTAACCAGATATTTTAAAACGAAAGCAATCTATTTTTGTTAAATATAATGGATGAAAGAAACATAACTAGTTAATAGCTAAAACTTTAATAAAGCAATGAAGGAGGCTATCATAAGGGGGAATAACACTTAAGATACGTTTTTAAAAGAAGCTTAATTTCAATGAAAATGGGAGATAAAATAAAAGGAATATTTGATAATGAAAATAACGTTGAAAAAGTAATTGAATATTAATAAAATGGAGATAGTTATGAAGGAGATTTACTTTAAAATCAAAAACATGAACAAGGATAGTATAAATGAATAACTGGAGATATTTATTAAGGATAATGATATAAAGGATTGAGATAAGGATAAGGAAAAGAAATTTATATTAATGGAGATATTTATGAAGGAGATTGATTTTAAAATCAAAAATATGGACAAGGAAAATATTTATATTCAAATGAAGACAACTACGAAGGATAATGATATAAAGGATTAAGACAAGGAAGAGGAAAATAAATTTATATTAATGGCGACGTTTATGAAGGTGATTGATTTTATAATATTTAACATGGATAAGGAAAACATACAAATTAAATTGGTGAAATTTATGAAGGACAGTGAAATAAAGGATTACGACAAGGAAGAGGAAGTTAAATATATTTTAATGGAGATAGTTACGAGGGTGATTGGTTTTAAGAACATAATGATGGACTAGGAAAGTTTTTATATAAAAATGGAGATATCTATGAAGGACAATGATATTAAGGACATAAATAAGGAAAAGGAATTTAAATTTATACAAATGGAGATATATATGAGGGTGAATGATCTTAAAATTTAAAAGATGGATAAGGAAGATTTTAATCTAAAAACGGAGAAGTTTATGAAGGTTTATGGTTTAATGACAAGCCAAGCACAAAAACGTAAGAAAACATATTATATTTAATTAACTAAAATTATTATAATTTTTTATTATTAATCCATATAGAAAATAAATAAATTTTACATTTCTTGAATATCCCTTCTTCTTCTTATTCCTGCACTCTTTTTACGTCAAGTGGACCTAGATTTAAATCTGTTTAATAATACTTCATCAATCATAATATTTTTCTTTCTTCTTCTTCGGTGTATTTTTTATGAAATTTAATTCTAGATATATTTCCATAATTCCCCAAGAGTTGAAAATTATGATTAAGCTAATAACCTTATTTATAAATTACTTACTTGATCAAATTACTTCAATTGAATGCTTATACTTTTTCATTCAAACTTACATATTTTCACTTGAACTAATACGATTAAAAGTACCAAATCGATTGCATTTGTGACTTTATCGATAATCTTTTTCTGAATATTTAACCTGAATATATTCAATGCTTTGTCTTCTTAAAATCACGGAGATTGATCAGTACTATATCTTCTCATACACATTCTACTTTTGGATAAAAGGTATCAACGTTAAATTGTAGTTACAGTAGTAGTTAAATATTTAGATAACTACATTAGAGCACAATTAATGCTTTTCTTATATTTCTGAGGTACTTTCTAACAATGATTTTTATATAATTCGAGTTAGTTTAAAATAGTTTCAAACAAGTAGCTTGCTTGATCTCTAAAATTCTAAACTGTTTATTCTAATTTAATATTAATCTTTTTATATTCAACTATATGTTATACAGCAGATATACTCACATATCTCAGTTCTTATATTTACTTTTAGTAGCCAAATAATTAACGTATTGACTAAATAGTCTATTCTTATAATTATGCTAGACAATAATTCTAAACTCTCTTCAAATGCTTCGCTATCAATCCTCTAAGTTTTAAGCTTAATTTTTCAAATATTTATAGCAATCTCATAGCAGCCAAAAGCAATATCTGAGTATGCTTTTTATCACTATAGTCCAATATTTTATTGGAGCATTTTAAAAGTAACCCAAACAAAAGAAAATCCTATACCTAGGAATTAATGAAATGACTTCAATAGATAAAATAGATCATTAACTAGTATATTATCTTATAGTTGAAGGATAACATTCGAGTACTCAGTTGGGTTTCAGTTCTTCTAATCACTTCTATTTTCCATAGAAAAACTGAAAATTTTTACTTATTTAGTTAATCAGGATTTTTACTAGGGAAAAATAAAAGGAGGAAGATATACTAATATGTTTTCTTGCAGCTCAAAAAAGGTAAAGTAAGCGACTTACTAGAATCTCTAAGATTAGGGAAAATTCAGTAAAAGAGTAACGGATCAGTTTGTGATACTGATGTCTTTAGAAAGATCTGGAAATAAGTTAAGAATATTATGTAGCTTAAGTTTCGGAGATCAACACCGAAGAGCACAAAAGCTTTAAATAATTAGTTAAAACGATGAAAAATCTCCAGGAAGAGGTTTAGATACTAAAGACGATAATTTTAAGTTTTTGAATAATTTAACAAGCAATAAGAAATAGAATCAAGACATATTTCACAAGAACTGGACCTCAATACCTTCTGCAATATGTAAAAACTCAACGTAGTTGATCACATAATTGAGATAAAAAACTAAAAAAAATAGACAATTAAGTAGAGCAAATTCTTGAAAAGTAATAAAACTTATAGAATTAGAAAGGATTACAAGATCTAAAAGAAGACATTATGTAGATAGAAAAACTTGAAGGTAAAGAGACAAAAAAAGAAAGTGAAATACTATTCTTACAATGTAAAAGAATATTTCTGCAAACACTGTCACAATTTCCTAAAATTTAATTAAAACTACTTAAAAGCAAGAAAAAAGATACAGCAGCAAAGAAGAAATATTATCTAGTTATAACAAGAAGATAGCAAGCTATATTTCAATAAAGAAGAACAAATTTTCAGGATAAAAGTTTAATTCTGCTAATAGGGAAAATGAGATCCAAGAATATACATAGATAAAGAAATCAAATTTCAAAAACTTCTTGACACTTTTTTTAACTTCTGTCAATTTTTGTAAGTCGTTTAGAAAGAGATTAAAATACCTCGAATATCCCTAAAATTTAACTTTATCATAAATTTTTCCATTAGTTTCTGAGCAAGTGAATGAAAGGCCTTATATATTTAATCAGTTAATTAAAATTTAACAAGGTAGTCACGAATAGGTCTACACAGATTATATATAATTCTTTTTCCTTACTCTACAGTTAATTTTTACCAAATATATCTGCATTTATAATCTAATTAAATAGATTCTAAGCAAATACAAGCAAAATAAAGAACCTAATCACTAAAAATCTTTAACCTATTGATTAGACTTCTTTATCTATAAGTGTTTATTAAACATCTAAATGCTTTATTAATTTAACTTAAAAGAATTATTGTTTTATTGTCTTAATTTCCTCTTATGGATAGCTATATATTATGGTTAATTGAAATATACAAATTACTATGATTTTACAAGTTATAGAACTGGCTTTTTCTTTAAATTTTAGGAATTTTTTCTAAATCATTTCCCTTGATTATAGTATGCGACTGTTATTTCTCTTCACAGCATCCAGTCTTCTTTTCTCTTTCAATGTTTAAATTTCATGCAATTCTTGAATAGGTAATGTAAAGACTTTTCGTAATATCACTGTTATATAGTCTTAATGATATTATGACCTACTATGTTTCTTTTTCCTTTATCTCTTCTAGTTCATTTTAATCACATCAATTTCCTTATGCCCTTCATTTGCTTCAGTTTCATACCAAAATTTAATTCTTAAGAATACCCTGCAATCTTATACTTCTAACTCAATCTAAAATACATATTATAAGCTATATTTATAGCTGAAAAGAAGGTTACTAATACTATAATGATGTGATGAAAACGGTTCAATTTTATAATACTAGCTTTAGTGACAAAAACAAGCAGAACTTTAATATTTGGTAAGCCTAGAGATTCAATTCAAAGATAAACTCAAGAGAATAACTAAAGCTCATGCTAAATAATTTCGAAGCTTGTATTAGTTCCCCAGAAATAATGTATTCAAAAATTAGAAAGCATCATGTAAGAGAAATTGTTAGCATATTTAAAATGAGAACTCAAACTAACAAATTAAGAAAGGAGATATAAAGATCACTGTTTGCCTATTGATAGTTCTAAGAGTAAATATGGAGAATAAGATATAGATGACTATATAGTGATATGTATAAGGAAACTGCTTTAATAATAGGTTGGGAAACATTATACAAGGATATTAATCTGATATTAAGACATGAAGATTATTATAAAACTAAATATGAATATTTTATGATTTCTTCTCAATATAGCTATAGATATCTTAGTTAGCTTTAAAATATAATTAATTATATGCTTCTATTTAAAAATGTACTATGGCTTCTTTATGATAAATAATACCTTTATGACTAATTTAGACATTTAATTGGTTTTAATATCCTAACTCTTATATTTATTATATTCTTAATATGATGCTACTAAAAGAATATTCAGTAGAATGCTATTTCCATATACCTTATAATTGATAATAACTAGTTTTATATTTATCTTTAATTGATAAAGTCCTTAAATCTTAGTTTTAATACTCTAGTGTAAGTGCTACTTCTTAAAATATGCCTGCAGGTTAAATAATTCATAATAGTCCTCAATCTTTTCTTTTCCATTTATTTACCTTACTTCTTTAGTTCCTATCTATTAATGTTATTATATAAGAAAAAATCAAATAAACAAGTATTTTATCTTACTTTACTAAGTCTCAATCACTATTAGTTTTATAGTTATTTAAAAATAAGATAAAACGAACTTAAACAATTTTGGAAAATAAGCATCAATTATATAGTAACTATAGAAATAAGCTTCAAATAGCTATAATAGTAATACTTAATAGAGCTTTTAAGCAATCAAATTAAAAGTATACTACCTTTACAAGTACAACAGTATTTACATAACTTTCAAATGATAATTATACTTATATTTAATCTATCTAGTGATCTTAAGAAATGTGATAAGCAAGTAAGATCTTGTACGAAGGAAGATATTTCAAATCAGAAATTTTTAAAATTATCAGATCTATCAGGTTTGATGCATAAGATGCTAATAAAAATAGTGATTGCTAAAGCTATATTATGGGAAAAGAGAAGCTTAGCTCTTTATTAAATAAATAGGAATGTTAAGTATTAAGAGTTTAGAAGATTTTTAGGTAGTCTGTTTAAGGTTTTTATGATGTCGTTTTGAAAAGATACAACACAGAGTATGAAATCTGATAATATTCTAAAACCCTCTGCAAGTCCTGATACTGTACTTAAAATTATTGAATAAAGTTTGCAATTTAATTGAATCTGTTCAAGCTTTAAAAGTCACTTTGAATTGGTTATCTACCGAGGTAATTGAAAAGAGAACTTGCTAATAAGCTTTCATAAGTGTCGTTTTAAGTATTAGATATAAAAACTTTAATTAAAAGGGAAATGATACACTTTCTTAATTAAAAAGGAGAAACTTTAAGCTTTCAAAAAGACACTGAGATTTGTTAAATTTTAAGTCGATATATTAAAGAGACATTTTCATTTATCTAAAAAAACTAATCAAAAATTAAAAAAAATGAGTAAAAGATAAAAAATCTGAATGGAATAAAAAAAACGAAAGCAGTTATTAATATTTATTAAATTTTTGATATTAGATGAACTAATGCCATGTAGTTAAAATAATTCTTTATCATAAAAAAGTTTCTTTTAAACAAGTTTGAAAACCAAAAAATCTATAGTCTTCAATAAAAATTTCGATTTCTTAGAATATAAAGTGTGAAAAAAGCATTTTAAAACAAAATATTAAAAATAATAAGCGAAGAACGATAAATTAACCTTACGAAAATCGAAAAGTTAAAAATAGCTAAAACATTTTAAATCTTGCAAATAGAAAATTAAAAAAAGAGATATGAAAAAATATGAAAAACATGAAAAAACCATAAAAGACGACTTTGAAGGCTGCCAACTGTAAATTAATAAAAAATAAAAGTTATCTAAGGAGTAAATTTTTACATATGATAGTAATATTTACAAGAAGGTTTACATTAAGTCAATATAAAAGCGAGAAAGGAAGCTTATAAAAAAATTATAAAGGAAAAAAGATATATGATATGTTAGTACAAGTAAATAAGGAGATAGAGAAGAAGAGCAAGCTGATTTGATGGAAAATAAAATATGTCCTATTTTCTCCGTTTCAAATGTAACAGGAGAAGGAATAGATGATTTAAAATGATATTTGAGATGCTTATAGTAAAGAACTAACATTTCTGGATTGTTTAAAACAGTAAATGATGGAGCTGAGTTTATAATAGATGGTACCTATCAAGTTGCAGGTGTTGGAATAGTAGTAGCTGGAACAATGTTATCAGGAGTAGTAAGTGTAAATAATAGCTTTTATTAGGACCTGATAAATAAGGAATATTCAAATCCGTTTAAGTAAGAGGAATACATGTAAAACGAGCTGCAGTAGAATAAATAGCGAATAGTATATATGGATGTTTTAATCTAAGAATTAGAATATTTTTTAAATAATTCAACTTTAAAAATTATTTTTACATCTTTTAAATAAAGAAAGGTTATTTATAAAAGAATTATAATAGAGTTATAATAGTTCTTAGCCCATATCTCACGATATCAAATTAAGCTCTTCATTTGAAGCTTCAATCTCTTGATCTCCGTTAAATATTTGAATTTTTCTATAAATCTCCTTTATTCTTCTAAACTATTCTTATAATTTAAGCTTTTAAAAATTTACCTTTAAAATCTTTAAACTTTTATAAAGAGGATAAGACTAATTATTTCCATCATTTATAGGAAATGTTTTGATTCAGATTTTATTTTCAGATAAGTCTAATGTTTTTAATCTTACTTCTTTTTATAATATTTTAGTGATATCTTAATTATTTAATTTTAAACTATTAAGTTATAAGTAATTTAATTGGCTAATTTAAAGTATTTCATCTATCCAATTTTTATTTCTTTATCGCTTTAAGTTTCTCAGTTTTAACTCTTTTAAATATAAATTATTTTACTTCATCGTTTTGAAGATTTCTATATCTACTTAACTTAGTTAATCGAGTTCTACTGACTTTAATCTTTTACATCCTTAGAAGATAAAAATTAAAGTTCCATGTGTTATTTGATTTAAGTCAATTAAACTGATTTATTGGTAGTTTTATCCATAATTGCCTATCTATCTTAGAGAAGAATTAGTAAGTTGTACTAAACTTTTTAATTTAAGTGACTAGATGCTTTAAGCATTTTATAAAAGAATCTACAAGCTTTTATCACTGAAGCTATCATTGTTTTAAATACTAACTTTTTTAAGTCCTCTATATTTCATTTTAGAAACAAACTAAAAACCTTCAAAACCGAAATGTTCTAAATTTAAAATGTCTTGATTCATATCTTTATCTATATAATACTATGTAGGACCATGATTTAAAAAATCAAAAGCAGTTAAGTTAGGACATAAAAGGATATACTGAATAGCTTAAGTTTCATTAATATTAAGGTATTAAATAATGTTTCCTTTTAATTGCAAATATGAAATGATAAATTCTTATTAAAGCTTCTTACTTTTGATTTTTAAGCTTCTAAGTTTATTTAAATGTATACAATACTTAGTTAAAAATTGTCCACTTAATCCTTAATCTTGTTGAAGAACTCTTATTGCATTCAAATCTAATGCTTCAAGATTAGTTAACAGCTCAATAAAATATAAGTCATCATCCGTAAAACATCCTTGAAGTGTAAGTCTTTTTAAATTATAATAAGGTAAAAAAGTAGAAAGTATGAAGATTTTATTTTAGCTTTGAAGAGTAAAATCTTCTAATTAATTTTTTTTTCCTTATTTAAGGTTAGTTCATTATCTAAATAAAATACTATAATATAGCTTATTTTATAATTAATCTATCTAATTTTGAGATAAGTTATTCAAATCAATGACTAGCTTTATTACATCTTAGCTCTATATTTATTTTATTATTCACTTTATTTTACTCTCTATGTAATATTTATTTCCATTAAAATGTTTTAACTTTATTACTTAGAACTTATAATTATAGGAACTTAAAAATTTATTAGTCATTTATAAAGAGCAAATATTCTTTTAGTTAAGGAAGCTAAATATATTGTTAAGGATATTTTAACTCAATTAAATTAGTAATTATTAGTTTTGTGCTTCTTACTTTCTTAATAAATATTTATTTTTAAGAACTAAATTTTTATTTCAATCTTGCTATTAATTGAGTATTTTATTTTTATCCATTTTAAAATAAAAAGAATCGAAAAAGGTATAATCAGGGAAATATAAGTTTGATTCTTTTCCTAAAATTTAATTTAATTTTCATTATCCTTCATATTTAATTCCATCTTTTCATTTATGAATGCCTTATCCATGTATTTAATCTTTTAATCACTCTCCTTCATAAATATCTCCATTGGGATAATACATTATTCCTTTGCCTTCTCTTTAATTTTCTACTCATTATCCTTCATATTTAATTCCATCTTTTCATTTATGAATGCCTTATCCATGCTTTCTATCTTTTAATCACTCTCCTTCATAAATATCTCCACTGGGATAATACATTATTCCTTTACCATTCTTAAAACCTTCTACATATTATCCTTCATACTTACGTCCATCCTTTCATTTATATATACCTTATCCATGTATTTAATCTTTTAATCATTCTCCTTCATAAGTATCTCCATCTGGTCAATGAAATATTCCTTTACCTTCTCTTTAATTTTCTACTAATTATCCTTCATACTTACATCCATCTTTTAATTTATATATTCCTTATCCATGTATTTAATCTTTTAATCACTCTCCTTCATAAATATTTCCATTTGGATAATGCATTATTCCTTTACCATTTCTTATGCCATCTACATATTATCCTTCATACTTACGTCCATCTTTTCATTTATGAATGCCTTATCCATGTTTTTTATTTTTTAATCACTCTCCTTCATAAATATCTCCATTTGGATAATGCATTATTCCTTTACCATTCTTAAAACCATCTACATATTATCCTTCATATTTAAGGCACTAATTTCATTTATATATACCTTATCCGTGTTTTTTATCTTTTAGTCACTCTCCTTCATAAGTATCTCCATCTGGTCAATGAAATATTCCTTTACCTTCTCTTAAATTTTTTATCCATTATCCTTCATATTTACGTCCATCTTTTCATTTTTGAATGCCTTATCCATGTTTTTTATTTTTTAATCACTCTCCTTCATAAGTATCTCCATTGGGATAATACATTATTCCTTTACCATTTCTTATGCCATCTACATATTATCCTTCATATTTACGTCCATCTTTTCATTTTTGAATGCCTTATCCATGTTTTTTATTTTTTAATCACTCTCCTTCATAAGTATCTCCATCTGGCCAATGCATTATTCCTTTGCCTTCTCTTAAATTTTCTACCTATTATCCTTCATATATAGAACCATCCTTTCATTTATATATACCTTATCCGTACATCTTTTTATCGAGTAATTCCCCTACATAGTTTTTCATGCAGTTTTCCATTTTTTTATTATTTTAGCAAATAAGATTTAATAAAACTAAATTTTATCAGTTTTGTTCCTTTTTTGCTTGTAAATATCTCATTTTTTATATATTTTAATTAAAATTATTTAAACATATATAAATTTTATAGTTTAACATACTATTTTATAATCATTAATCTTCTTTATTTCACTGTTATTTTTTACTTTGTTTTATCATCTATTTTTAGAATATAGTTCCTTACATTTCTTTATTACTTATTTTTATCTTCAACTTAACTCAATATTTAACTTTTAATCTTTTATTGTTAAAGTTATACGACATCTAAAAATAATTTGGCTGTGTTCATACTAGAAATAGAACTGAATTTAATGGGATTGGTGATGAATGGTAGTGTATTTTGATAATTAGCCTATGGAGTAATGACTTAATACTAATTACTTATTTCAGATTCTAGTTAATTTATATTAATATTATTAACTAAATGTTAATAGTTTTAGCTTGCTGAGGTTCCAATCAGTTTCACTCTGCCATTTTTTGCATGAATGTATACCATGACCTTTTTTAATAAGTGGCAGATTTCCATTATGATTCAGTAGTTCTTGCAAGAATTTTTTATCTATATATTCCTGTTTTCGTTATTCATAACTTATAAAGTCAACTTCATGTTTTTTATTGCTCTTTTTCATTTAATTTTTTCCATTATTAGCAGTTTCTTAGTAGATGATAGCTTGATTGACAGTACTTGCAGTGTTTTTTTTATTATTTATTATTTTTAATTATATTTAATATATTTTCTATTTTTTCAAGTCTTTTAATTATGTTACTTTCGTTATTTTCAGATTATTTTTATGGGTTAAATTCTTTTTCACACGATAGTGGCTATTTTTAGACTTCCATTTTTTAATAATATTTAAAGTTTTATTAGGATTATTTTCAGAGTTGCTCTTCCGTTACTAAGTTGTTTTCGATAGTTAATTTTTTAATATTGTATGTTCATTGTTTTATTCTTCTATTAAATTTTTATCTTCCTTATTTATAAATTTTAATTGTAAATTGTTTCTTCATATTTTAGTATCCGCGCTTGAATTGCCTCAATCTTAACTTGTAGATCTTCCTAGATCTGTATTTGATGCTTATTAGGTTCAATTTTACCTTTCATAATTTTGCTTGGAAAATGAGCTTGACTCTGATTCCTTCCTTTCCTATTTGCGCGACTCCTCCGCCGCCTTTTTTTAGCTTTTCTTATTTAATTTTTAGAAAGCCAGTTGTTTTGCTCCATCTTTTTTTTTCTAGTTAGTTTATTTCGAAGGAATAAGTGGCTCTATTATAGTTGAATGTTTTCTATATGGAAATAATTTTAAGAGAATGTGAAGTATTCTAGGAAAAATAGAATAAAAGTATATATATTTAATTTATTTTTATTAAAGGCTTAATTTATTACTTTATCTGCAAACATAACAATGAAGCTAGGAATATAATTCTAAATATTGAAACTGTTAAATAAACTAAATTAGAGTTTTAATAATAAATACTCTAGTGGAGTAATATTCTAGTCTTCTAAGATTAACTTATGGGTTTGGGGGAGAAAAGAGAACAAAGAATGTAGAAAATTTAGAGGAAATATCTGAAGTCAGGTTCTTCATTTGAAGGAAAAGTTATGATCGAATCTGTTGATTATAAGAACCTAAGAACGAAGCTGATTAAAAACTATAAAAATTAGCTAGATAAAATTAAAAAATAATCCTAAATTATGAAGAAACAATTCAAATTAAAGGCTAATGAACTATATCGATAATTAAATATAATTATTAATATTTCATAGGCAGCTAATCTAAAATAGCTTAGTAGCAGAATAGTGACTATATCAGCAATCACAATTGATATTTAATTAAGAATAAAAAATATTATAAAAAATGTTTAAATTAAATCAACTTATTAAGAATTCAAATAAGATGAGAAGATTAAAATAAAATTGCAAAAGAGAATAGAACTACTTGAACTAAAATTATTTCATAAAATGAGGGAGGAAAAATAGCCTGGAAGCTTCTAGCTCTGCAATTCAACTTAAAATACTTTACGAAAATACTGAACCTGAAAAACTAAAGATAAGGGTAAAACAAAAAACATGAAGGATGATAAATAAACATTGAATAACTGAAAATGGAGTTTACAAATAAAAAATTTTATAACAAACTGAAGATAATCGCTAGTGACTATATATCACATGTAAAAAAGTTCTTGATATTCATCCATGCAAATAAAATGACGGTAAATACCTAGTTGAAATCTCAGGGAAAGCTAAACTTTAACATTAAGACATATAATTATTATCAGTATATTAACTTTATTTACGTTTTTATATTGCTTACTTACATTAAATCTTTTATTCTTGATATCATTTTATTTAGTCTCATCATTAAATATATTATCAAATGCTATAGAAAAATAACGATAGCTTTAAATATTTAATATAGAAATATTTTAAGCATTTATAAATTTTAGTTGATCTATCTCAGTATAATAAATATCATTTCTAATACTAGATTTTAAGAAAAATGTCAGAAAATAGTAAAGTTTCGAAAAAATTATCGAAGAAACTTTATAAGAAAAATCAGATTAGAAAAGAGTCTTCAAAGTTACCGGAGTCTTCTTCTTTATCGTATCAAGAAAAAACATGATAAGGATACTTAAAAAATGCTTTTATAATTGAATAAGAAATCAATCCGTTTATAAAATCTAAAATAATCAAATTAAAAGTTTTTAAGCGAACAGATTGATTTAATCTATAATCTTTCAAAAAAAGAGAAATCATTCTATGTATTAAGTAATTGAATTAAGAAATAATTTACTTATGGAAAAATAAATTTGCTAATAGAAGAATGGCTGTATTTTTAATCTAACCCAACTTATCTGAAGAATTTTCCATGATTAATGAAATAAAAGAAAAAATTAAAATTAAGTAATGGAATAATTAAAAGATTTCTAAGACTTGCGAACTTTTTTCTTTCTTAAAGTAAAGAAAATAAGATAAACGGCTACTGATATTGCAATTCTGCCATGTTTTATAACATTTTATTAGCACCAAAAGATTTTTAAGTATAGATGATTAAAATGTTGAAAAGATCTCACAATAATTTAATAAATAGCATAGAGTTTTCAAATAAAATTTGAGAATTAAGAGATTATTAGAAACAGCAGCCATCTAAATATTAAAATAATCAATAATTCAGCCACGATAGATGAAAAAAAAAGATTTAAAACCTAAGAAAGAAACCAGAATTTAAATAATTAAGTGAAAGCAATAATAAGTAATTTTAAGAAAAAAAGAAAAAAGAAGATGGAATAATATATTTTCCTTTTCAAATCCTAAATTAATAGTGCAAAAAGAAAAGTGGCAATCCAATTGTAGAAATAATAACTCCTAGAAGAGAAATCAAGTTCCTCATCAGAAGATAAAATTATGATTTGTACAGTTAAGAAGAATCCAGGTAAGATTGAAAAGAAAGCATTATTCATTTTATAGCTCGATTAATGAAAGTTACAATCTAGGAGTTTCAAGAAACAATTTATAATTAAGGAGTAAAAATAGGAGAATTAATAAATTTCATAGAAGATTAAAATAATTAATTTTTAGTTATTATACGACAGTTAATCTAGAATAATTTAGTCACAGAATAGCAACTATACTAACAATTTTAAACAAGTCAAAACATTATTATTTAAATAAATTTTACTAAACAAGTTTCCAAAAAAAAATAAAGACGAAAGTATTGACTCGAAGTTAATGAAAAAATTAATTAATCAGAAAAAAAATTAGTTGAAGCATGAAAAGGTTAACCAAGCAATGTTTTTTATAAATAAAACCAACATTTATTTAGACATTGCGTTGGTTGGAACTAAATCTAAATAAAAGAAAAATTAAGAACAAGAAGAACGCTTAATGGACTCTGAATTATGAAACAGGAAACTACAAGAGAAAAATATTTGTAGGAAATTAAGAAGAATTTTAGTTCTTATCTCCCACATAAAAAATCCAGTCGTGTAGTCATCCATGTTCAAAAAAGGGCAATAAGAAACTAGTTGAGATCCCAGAGAATGCAAGATTTTTTTAATTTTAGTTCATTGATGATATTATTATATATAATATAAAATGGATGTCGGCTGCGTCACGAGAATAAGTAGGAAATCTGGTGCAGTGTATACTGCATTACGAGTAATCTCGCACTAGATGCTCCCACGGGGAAGGGTGGATAAGCTCCGTTGAGACATGCCTAACTTGCCCCGAGGGTCCTCTCTAGCAGTATGAAAGTTTGACTGACGGGCCTTCTTATTAATTACTTAATAACTAATTCTTATTTGGACCTTATTCAAGAAGACTGAAACATTTGACTCAAGGTTTAAGACTAATTTTTAATAAGAAGATTCCCCATTTGGAGAAGTTAAAGTGACTCTTTGGACGAAAAGAATGAAATCAAGTTTTTGAGAATATTTTTTTAATATTAAATATTAATACTGAAAGAGCTGCGCGCCAATGAGGTGCTTTGCGCTCTATTAAATTAAAGTATTAAAGAAGGATTGTCTACTTAAGAGCTTCCTACTTCCCTATCCAACCAATAGGAACTTAATCTCTAGGTGGTCTTCTCCTCCCTTCACTGTCAAGTTTTCGGAATGGTTGTCTCTTCATATAGATTGCTTTCTTCTTATAAATTTCTCCATTTCTGGTTGTTTCGCTCTTTAATCATATTTATTTATTAAATAATCTTTTAACTTCAAAAAATTAAAGAGGGTTAACATTAACGAAGCTTAATAGTTTTTTAGTATTATTATATATATTATTTTAAATAGGGCGGAAAGCCCTTTTCTTCGGATGCTTGGAGGCCCAGCAAGGTAACTAAAAAATGAGCGCGGATGGAGGATAAATCGGAGAAAGAGAAACCAATAGCAAGAGAAGGAAGATTCGACAAGCTGGAGAACTCTGAATGCCAGGAGAAAGCATTCTTCATCATAGGTAAGAGAAAGATGTACCCGTAATCGCATATTGCATCCTATGCTTTGGAAGGAAAGATTACAAGGACGTACTGCAGGAAGAGAAAACAAAGATAGAGAGACCCATAAAATTTTATTTTCAACATTAAATAAAATTAATTTAAAGAACTGCGCACCAACGAGAGTGCTATGCGCTCTATAATCCAATTTGTTTATCTTCAAATACAAAAAACTTAATATTTTAAGAATTATAAATCATCTAATTACTTATCTTATAAATATAAACATTTAAGGATTAAATTAAAAAAATTATAATACTAGCTTTTATTCAAATATTTTAATTAAATAGGGAAGAGCAATTCTCAAACTGAGAACAACAAAAAATTTGAAACAAGCAATGTCATGATACGAGAGTAGCTCACGATACTTGGCAGAAGCGAAGAAGGACAGATATGGAGGCATCAAGTAACTTTTAAGATTTAAGGTACTGTACATTAAATTCTATTAGTGAAACATTCCAGCAATGATTCTTCTGGTATTCAAGATTTTCAAGGGAAGTTCGCACTGGGGTAACCTTCAATGAGTATTTTTAATACTTAAGAAACTTAATTAAAAGAATTCAACTCCAGTGGTGGGTTACGTACTCTATAATCTAGGTTTTTTATAAATAAACTTGAATAGTAATGATAACTATTATGACTAAATAAATAAAAAATATAATTATAACTTCATTAATTTTATATTTTATTAATATTGTTATATATTAATCTATTTAAATTTATAATTAGAAAAATTATTATAATAGTTTCATTTTGCTATAAAAATATTATCTTTTATTTTATAAAATTTATATGCATTTATTTCAAAAAATTAGAATTTTATTTTTATTTTTTGTATATAAATAAACGATTTAAGTAAAAATATTAAAATAAAATAAAATAAATTAATAATAATAATAATATATTTAATTGTTTAAAGTTTTTGCTCTCCTTGGGCTTTCAACCAGGTACCTGAGCCATTTTTTATACGTGGTAGGTTACCACTTATAGATATTTTCAGTTCTCGCTAAAATTTTCTATTATAAATTCCATCTTTCGTTATTCAGAGTTTATTAAGGTTTCTTTATGTTCTTCGTTCTTCTCTTATTTTGAGTTTCTCTCAAGCTCAGCATTGTCGTAGAATGTGATTATTCGCCTTACAGTATCAGTAGTTTTTGGTCTATTTTTCTTAAATCTTCTTCTAAAATATTTTTTCCAGTTTCTCTATTCTCATTTATAAGTTTATATCAATTTTTTCTTCTTGTTCAATTATTATTCAGTTAATTTAATTTATTCTTTTTCTGTAATCATGTTCTATTACTAACTAACCATGGATTGTGATTGTTCATAAAGTTATAATTCTGTCACTAAGTTATTTTAGATTAACTGACGACGTAGTATTAATAATTCATTATTTTGGTCGTCAATACCGTTCATTAATTCCCTTATTTTTCCCCTTGATTGTAAACTGTTTCTTCGTATTTTTGGATTAGTTTTTTCATTTGATCTAACTGACTTTAGAGTTTTTTATCAGCTTCACTCTTAAATTCCTGAATGTCGATTGGTCCGACCATAACTTTTCCTTCAGAAGAAGAACTTGAATCCTCTTTTTGCTTTTAAATTTTCTGCATTTCTTTTTCCACTTTTCTTCTTAAGTTTCTTAGTTAATTCTTTGAGAGACGAACAGATTATTCCATTTTTTTTGTTATTTAATCTTTATTTTAATAAAATAAATAAATTAATGTGACATCTCCTTTTATTATTTTGTCATTGATTAATTTAAAATAATTATAAGTGTTCTCTGGATTTGTAAATATTTTTCCTTGTATTTTTGAATCTTTCCTGATTTAGTCTTGATTCTATCTTGATTCAATTAGAGACACTTCATTTTTTCCAAATGGGTAATCTTATGTAATCCCAATTCTTGATTTTTTTAAACGAAAAAAAATTTTCTTAAATTAGATTCCAGTTATAGAAAATTAAAATTAGAGATCTCCATTTCATTGTATCTTTCATTTTATCTTCTGCCTTGTTATACGACATGAGGCGACATAAGATTTTATAGGGATCTAGGAGGGATTATACCATCAGTCAAACTTTTAATTTATCATAAACCATAAATAAATTAGGCTTGTCCTTTCGGGTCCATCCACCTTTATCAATGGTGGCTTGACCGTATTTTAGATATAGAATACTAATGGGCTAGGCAGTTCATGGCATTCTCGTCGAAGATGACAACTTGCATCAGAGCTGACTGTGATTACCCTATATATGGCATATTATACCTTGAAAGATCCTTACAGTTCTGGCTTAGAAGCCATTTTATATATATAATAAAATTTTAATAAAATTAGAAAATGATAAGATGTAAAATGAGACTAAAATAATAGTTTTTATATTGATAGCTATAAATATTAATTTAGTTTAGAGTTTTAATAATTTAAATTACTAAAATGATGAAAATAAACTATATTTATAAATAGCTTTTTATAATTTACTAAAAGCTTATACTTAAACATTTAATATATATTAAACCTAATTATTCAAAAAATCAATTCATTAATTAATTATCAAATTTAAAAAATCATTACGCTTGCCAAAGGATTATGCTATCAAAAAAGGGAATGAAGACTAGAAAGGATAATAAAAATCAACTTCTTATATTTACTCTTTCAATATAGGTAGGCAAGTACTACCATTTTTATATTAACTAAACATAATACCTATGTAAAAATATCTTAGGAAGGGACCAGAATAAGAAAGTTTAAGAAAAATGACGGATAGAGGAATCTAACTAAAGAATAATCCTTAGAAGGTATTAGAACCAGATTTTTAAAATTATTTCCAAACTTATTAGAACTGAAAAAAATAATTGGAATAGCTCTAACATGACATCGACATTCAAACAACGGATTTTCATACTCACAGGTACTCTATAAAAACTTAAAGGAATAATATGTGACGAAAATAGAAAAACGAGACCGAGATTTATAAAAAATAGTAGCAAAAAAGCTAAAAATATATAATGAAACGATAAAAAATTAATTATAATCACTAAATATCTCAAGAAAATAGAAATAATTTTAAACCAAAAATAATAATAAAAGCAATAAGAGATAAATAAAGTGATTATAATGGAAATATAGAGAGAATTTAAACATAAATATAAATTTTTGGGAATGGATTCTACATCTGTAGCAGTATATTATGTCTCTAGAGGGATTGAAATTAAAATTAGAAGATACGAGCAAATAGAAAAGATCTGACTACCTTTTGACCATCAAGTGAAGTTAAGATATTAAAAAGAAACTCTTAATTGAAATTATCAAAATTCTAGAGTTGAACTAGCCATAAATTAAGTCTAGGGACTTTAACGTTACTAAGAAAAAAGAAAACTCACTTTAGACATTTTTTTTTCATAAAATCTTTTATTTTAATAATTTTTTAAAGTTTTGGATTATAATACTTTGAAATAAAAAATAAATATATAAAAAGCTTTTATACAAATAACAATTAAAAAATTATTTTCTTAGATTTAAAAAATAAGAATTTTATAATTTTTACTAGAAAAACAATTAAATAAATATTATCTAATATATATATTTGTATGCTAAAATTATCTTAATAAAAGTTACAAAAAATATTTAATCATAGAAATAAAATTTTATATTTATACAAAAATTTAAATAAAATAAATTTTGAAGTTATAAAGAAGTTGTAAAGCAAAATTGAGATTTATTAAATAAAAAAAGTTTATAGATTTAAATTAATAATTTAAAATATCTTAATTATTTATCTACTAATGTATAAAGTTAAAATTGCTTAGATCTAATTATTTTAAATCTTTTTTCTTAATCTTAGGATATATTCTATAAATACTTTTTGCTTTAAACTGTTTAGAAGTAAATAAATTTTTAGTTTAAATTTAAGTTTAAGGAAGAAAATAATTTATTAGGTATAATATTTTATTTATTAATTATAAGCATATTTGAAGAACTACCATTACAATATTAAGAAGAATAGTCAGAATTAATAATTTAATAGCATAAGTTTGAACAATAAATAAATTAAAATATCTAAGAAGGTAGTTTACTAGGGATATACTTTTCATTAAAATTAATATTATAAAATTAATTGCTAAGAAATAGTGCCTAAAATATAAGAAATGTGTTAATTTATCTATATTAAAGCTACTAAAATACTAGAATATCACTCCTTAAAACTTTAAATATATTTTTCAAGTCTTTTTACTCCCTTATGCAGAATATGGATTAGAAGTTATTCAATAAGAAATTCTAAGTAGCATCTAAAATAATATGCAATAATTAAAGAAAATTAGCAAGATGTAAACTCTAATTTAAAATTCAACGTTTAAAGAATCAGGCTTCATAGACTTGAATTGACTACCTTTTGAAAACTACATAAGTATGAGGTACTTAAAGTTTTATTTAAAACTATGATTAGGAGCGTAAAGTAAATCCTGACTCTGATATTACTTTTCTTTTAAAAAAACAAGGGTTGTAAATCTAAGGTATTTTAAAAACTTGGAGAAACTGACATAAATATTTTGAAATAGATGTAATTATATTGAAAAATGTAAAATTCTTTAATAAAGTTTAAAATAAAATCGAAGAAAAGTTCTTATAAGTTGCTACAGACAGAATGAAATCAATGTAAATTGCACATTATTACTCTGAAGATATTAATAATGAAACAAGATAATAAATACTTTTACTTTCAAGTGCTATATAATTAATATTTTTAATTGTACTTCTAAAAATACCTTATACTTTATTTAAAGTATAATTTACTATATTATTATTTTTACCCCTTACTATTTTCTTACTTAGAATATTATATTAATATATATAAAAACAAATGCAAACATTAAAAAAATCTCTTTTAAACAGTATTTATCCTTATCAAATGCAAAACATACTCTAAAATCCCAAATTTAAGCATAAGAGTATTTAAATTTTTAAGAAACGTATAAGAGCTAGAAGGAAAAGTCACATACATAATGTCTAACACATAAATACTAAAAAAGGAAAATACCTAACAAGTCAATCTGAGAAATAAAAAAATAGAATCCAAATTCAATCAATTAGCGGAATTGACTGAAAACTTATTTCTAATAAATACAGCAACAAATGACCCCATGGATGTGGAACCGAATCTTTAGTCATCAAAAATTTAGATAGTAAAGAATAGAAAGCAATGCTGATATTGCAAGAAATATGGTTACATTTTAAGATATTGCTGAAAACTCTAATAAAAATAAAAACTCGTTAACTTTAAGTTATGAAGATCCATAAGTAGTCTTTTTTTCATTCCAGAAGGTTTACTATACGGAGAAAAGATATACATAGGGATTGAAATCTTGAAAGAAATTGCATTTACTTAATAAAAAGGAGATTCAAATATGCTTGGATTCGAATTCGATTGAAGCAAGAAACCTTTTATTTAAAAAGGTTAATTGAGCACTGAAAGATGTGTATTCAAAGAAGAAGCCTAAAAATGGAATAATATTTAGCACAACTTAAAATTTAAAGCAGTGATGAACCTTATTGATAGGTGGAATCAATATAATTTATTATTATTATGTTATATAAATAAATAAGTAGAAGTAATCCCCCAACTGACATTAACTTAAGATCTGATACCAGCAAGCATAAATAAGCGAAGTACCGAACAAGAATCTTGGCAGGAGCCAAGAGAGAAGATAAAGACTAAAGAGGTATCAATTAAAGTTATTGGTGAAAGATACCAGATACTAAGGTCTCTTAGAGAGCATTCTGATCACACTCTATAAAAGACGAAATTCGCAAAGGATGCTAGCATTGTGAAAGACTTCAGAAAATAATTTTTTTGATTTTAAAAATCTTTATTAAAGAACTGCACTCCATTGAGGTGTTATGCGCTCTCTAATCTTTTTTATTTATTATTATATATTTTTTAAAACCGCCATAGTTGCTCGAAGGTGAACAACAAGGTCATCTTCATCAGAGGTTGGGGAAGTTAAGTACCTATAATCGACTTTATGTCTTCCTCTGCTTTGGTTTGGTCTCGAGACATCTGCTAGTTTGACCTTCGGCACTGGCTTAGTTTAGTTTTAATTCTGGAACGAAAAAGAAATAATATTGCGAGCTTCATTAGAGGTGGGGAATTTAAGTACCCATAATTGACACATGTCGTCCTCTGCTTTGGTGATGCAATGAGACACAATCCTGCCATGTCCCTGGACCTCCAACAAGTAGAAAAGATTACGAATATTCTTAAATTATATCAGTATTGAACATTTTTATCAGTACTGAATAATTATACCAGTATTGAACAAAGTTTACCAGTATCTGATAATTTTATCAGTAACAAACATTCTTGTCAGTATGAAACATTTTTTTTAAAGAGCTGCGTGCCTCTGAGATGCTACACGCTCTATAATCAAATTTATTTATTCATTTATTTATTTATTTATTTATAAGAAAATATAAAATTTTAAATTAAGTAAATTGTAAGAATAAAAATATAGCTTGCTTTTTAAGAAAAATCTTCTAATAAGAATTTTTTAGACTTTTAAAACTTAAAAGAAATTTGAAGTTAAAGTTATAAACTACTAATCTATTATGTAGTCTAGATGAGTCTATTTAAAGTAGCTTAGGATATTACAATTAGTTATGTCTCTATTATTTTGGGTAATTTTTTAGGGATATGTATCTTTATAAAAATGAAAGAATTTGAACTACTAGAGATTTACCTAAATTAGTTTCTTATGAAGACATTCTTCTTTTTATTAATGAAAAGTGAACAAAAAAGTTGATTTGATATAAATAGATTTACTAAGCTATTTTTAATAGGTTTCTTATAACGAAGTATAATATGAGATGTAGTGTGTATTGAATATTAATCGTTGCTGCTTCTTTAAAAAAGTTAATAGTATTAATAATAGTTATTTCTAAATATCTTATATATTAAAAACAGCCTTGGTGGGATTCGAACCCACAACCCTCAGCTTAGAAGGCTGATACGCTAACCGTTGCGCCACAAGGCTTTTATAACTTATTCTTAAATGTGTATTAAATAGAATTTCAGTGTACTTCATATAAAATAAATAACTAAACCTTGCTTAACTCTAATTAGCTTTAATTAGATTTTATATTTTATTCTTTTTATAAGCTTTTATTAAAAGATAATAATCAAATTACTCTGAAAGAAATAATTTAAAAATAAACTAAGAAAACAAAGCAATAATTCAATATAGACCTTGATACTTTTTATTAACATTCTTTTAGGTTTAATTCTGTTTTATTTTATTTTGAAGTAATTTCATTTTTAAGATCTTTATAAGTAAAAATATACATCAAATATTATGAAATAGGCTTAGTTATGCTTCTAATCTTTTAATAGTTTTTATTTATTAGACTTTTATATTAATACTGACTCATTATTAATATCAAGTGAGACAATCAATTTTTATATACTCTATGCTTTTATTGATTGTCTATTATTTAAATCTTTTTAAGATAGTATAAAAATAAGAAACTGCTTAAACATTTTTTATTATGCTTTGTTTGGTTTAAAGGTTTAAACAAAACCACTGCTTAATAATTATGGCCTTATAATAAATCAATTTTTATCCAAGATACTTAAAATTCTGAAGGCATAAAAATTCTTTGATAGAGTTGGAAAGCAGCCCAAAACAGAAATTTATCTTTATAAGGACAAATATTTTAATGAAAATTGTAAAATAATAAATAAGTAAGTAGATATGTTTAATAATATGAAGAATAAATAAAGTAGTTCTCTATATTTTCATAAATAGAAATATTTAGTTTAATATTAATAAAAAAGTTTATAGTATCTCCACATAAATAAGTTTGTCAATTTTGTTCTTTATATAATAATAGCTAAA
The DNA here is from genome assembly GCA_946699065.1 of Loxodes magnus. Lineage (NCBI taxonomy): Eukaryota > Ciliophora > Karyorelictea > Loxodida > Loxodidae > Loxodes > Loxodes magnus. The sequence goes on from CAMPDV010005139.1 coordinate 34,967, forward strand.
TCTACTTTTCCTTCAATCTCCTTTTTCTTTCTTGAATCTATGCCTTGATAATATACTTCTTGATAATTTGATTCCATTTTTGCATTAAAATGTCTTCTAAACGCGCCTAGATTTATACCTCGATACCTACTGTACTTACATTAATTCAAAAATCTACGAGATTATTTTGAAGCACATCTCCTTGCATTTTTATATATCTTTTATCAGTTATACATTTAGTTACCGATTTAATGGTTGAGCAAGTTGATTTTATCTGAGGATATTTAATTAAAAAACTAGAATTTGTATATGTTTATTACCAAGATGATTTTAGAGCAGTTTAAGTAAATTAAATGCTTATCTTTTAGGCTTTCTGTTTTTGTTAAGCTTGATAAATATAAGATGTACTGCTAGTAAATTTAGTTCTCTGTGCTATAAAGAGATTGCTAGCATTTTCCCCCAGCTTGGTAAAATATTACATGCTTATTATTAATAAAGATATTTCTACCTACATGAGTTGCTAAACTTTTGTTTCTTAAACCAAGAAGAGTAGTGTTATTAAAGTAAGTTAAAATATTAAAGGGAGAATATAGTTATTAGAAGATAGAAATGATTATTATAAGCTCTTTATTTGATTAAGAAGTAATTAAATTAATTATTAGAAAGACTTAGCTAAAGTATATCAATTTATTAATATTAAATAAAGGAAACTAAGATATTATGGTATATCTTAGACTTAAGCAATAAAGGTAAACTTCAAATATTAATACTTAGCAAGAGAAAAAGAACAGCTAAATATATAATAATAAGATTATCATATCTTATAAAACCTTATTTGATATAGAATTAAATAATCATTTTATTGGTTCAATTTTTAGAACCTTTATTTAAATCTTACCATAAAAGCATCATTTATAATTATAGTGAATTAATAAGAGTGTAAAATAATAACTATATATACATTATTATTATTACGATTAAGCTTAAAATTGATAAAATAATATAATAATTAAAATTTTGATTAAAGAACATTTTATTGAAAATTAGTTTTTAATAAATAATTATTTTAAGATCTAGTTTTTTGCTAAAATCTTTAAAATAAGTGCTTGTATTCAATTTT
>CAMPDV010005140.1:0-25258 GCA_946699065.1 Loxodes magnus
AAGTAAGAAAAGTATATCTAATGATAAGTTTTCGTAGCAAGCACTAAAATATAAGTTAGAATATCCAAAATGTTAGTAATAATATAATAATTACGAATCTGTATTCGTTGTGTCAAGATATGCTTGTAGATGAAAGTTAGCCTATAGAAAAGTGAAGAAGTAAAGTAAGAAAAGAAGATAGAATTTCAGTTTTAAGGAGTATGCTTTGAGAAGTATTAAGTATTTAGAAAAGCGAAGAAGTAAAGTAAGAAAAGTATATCTAATGATAAGTTTTCGTAGCAAGCACTAAAATATAAGTTAGAATATCCAAAATGTTAGTAATAATATAATAATTACGAATCTGTATTCGTTGTGTCAAGATATGCTTGTAGATGAAAGTTAGCCTATAGAAAAGTGAAGAAGTAAAGTAAGAAAAGAAGATAGAATTTCAGTTTTAAGGAGTATGCTTTGAGAAGTATTAAGTATTTAGAAAAGTGAAGAAGTAAAGTAAGAAAAGAAGATAGAATTTCAGTTTTAAGGAGTATGCTTTGAGAAGTATTAAGTATTTAGAAAAGTGAAGAAGTAAAGTAAGAAAAGTATATCTAATGATAAGTTTTCGTAGCAAGCACTAAAATATAAGTTAGAATATCCAAAATGTTAGTAATAATATAATAATTACGAATCTGTATTCGTTGTGTCAAGATATGCTTGTAGATGAAAGTTAGCCTATAGAAAAGTGAAGAAGTAAAGTAAGAAAAGAAGATAGAATTTCAGTTTTAAGGAGTATGCTTTGAGAAGTATTAAGTATTTAGAAAAGTGAAGAAGTAAAGTAAGAAAAGTATATCTAATGATAAGTTTTCGTAGCAAGCACTAAAATATAAGTTAGAATATCCAAAATGTTAGTAATAATATAATAATTACGAATCTGTATTCGTTGTGTCAAGATATGCTTGTAGATGAAAGTTAGCCTATAGAAAAGTGAAGAAGTAAAGTAAGAAAAGAAGATAGAATTTCAGTTTTAAGGAGTATGGTTTGAGAAGTAATAAGAATTTAGAAAAGCGAAGAAGTAAAGTAAGAAAAGTATATCTAATGATAAGTTTTCGTAGCAAGCACTAAAATATAAGTTAGAATATCCAAAATGTTAGTAATAATATAATAATTACGAATCTGTATTCGTTGTGTCAAGATATGCTTGTAGATGAAAGTTAGCCTATAGAAAAGTGAAGAAGTAAAGTAAGAAAAGAAGATAGAATTTCAGTTTTAAGGAGTATGCTTTGAGAAGTATTAAGTATTTAGAAAAGCGAAGAAGTAAAGTAAGAAAAGTATATCTAATGATAAGTTTTCGTAGCAAGCACTAAAATATAAGTTAGAATATCCAAAATGTTAGTAATAATATAATAATTACGAATCTGTATTCGTTGTGTCAAGATATGCTTGTAGATGAAAGTTAGCCTATAGAAAAGTGAAGAAGTAAAGTAAGAAAAGAAGATAGAATTTCAGTTTTAAGGAGTATGGTTTGAGAAGTATTAAGAATTTAGAAAAGCGAAGAAGTAAAGTAAGAAAAGTATATCTAATGATAAGTTTTCGTAGCAAGCACTAAAATATAAGTTAGAATATCCAAAATGTTAGTAATAATATAATAATTACGAATCTGTATTCGTTGTGTCAAGATATGCTTGTAGATGAAAGTTAGCCTATAGAAAAGTGAAGAAGTAAAGTAAGAAAAGAAGATAGAATTTCAGTTTTAAGGAGTATGCTTTGAGAAGTATTAAGTATTTAGAAAAGTGAAGAAGTAAAGTAAGAAAAGTATATCTAATGATAAGTTTTCGTAGCAAGCACTAAAATATAAGTTAGAATATCCAAAATGTTAGTAATAATATAATAATTACGAATCTGTATTCGTTGTGTCAAGATATGCTTGTAGATGAAAGTTAGCCTATAGAAAAGTGAAGAAGTAAAGTAAGAAAAGAAGATAGAATTTCAGTTTTAAGGAGTATGGTTTGAGAAGTATTAAGAATTTAGAAAAGCGAAGAAGTAAAGTAAGAAAAGTATATCTAATGATAAGTTTTCGTAGCAAGCACTAAAATATAAGTTAGAATATCCAAAATGTTAGTAATAATATAATAATTACGAATCTGTATTCGTTGTGTCAAGATATGCTTGTAGATGAAAGTTAGCCTATAGAAAAGTGAAGAAGTAAAGTAAGAAAAGAAGATAGAATTTCAGTTTTAAGGAGTATGCTTTGAGAAGTATTAAGTATTTAGAAAAGTGAAGAAGTAAAGTAAGAAAAGTATATCTAATGATAAGTTTTCGTAGCAAGCACTAAAATATAAGTTAGAATATCCAAAATGTTAGTAATAATATAATAATTACGAATCTGTATTCGTTGTGTCAAGATATGCTTGTAGATGAAAGTTAGCCTATAGAAAAGTGAAGAAGTAAAGTAAGAAAAGAAGATAGAATTTCAGTTTTAAGGAGTATGCTTTGAGAAGTATTAAGTATTTAGAAAAGCGAAGAAGTAAAGTAAGAAAAGTATATCTAATGATAAGTTTTCGTAGCAAGCACTAAAATATAAGTTAGAATATCCAAAATGTTAGTAATAATATAATAATTACGAATCTGTATTCGTTGTGTCAAGATATGCTTGTAGATGAAAGTTAGCCTATAGAAAAGTGAAGAAGTAAAGTAAGAAAAGAAGATAGAATTTCAGTTTTAAGGAGTATGGTTTGAGAAGTAATAAGAATTTAGAAAAGCGAAGAAGTAAAGTAAGAAAAGTATATCTAATGATAAGTTTTCGTAGCAAGCACTAAAATATAAGTTAGAATATCCAAAATGTTAGTAATAATATAATAATTACGAATCTGTATTCGTTGTGTCAAGATATGCTTGTAGATGAAAGTTAGCCTATAGAAAAGTGAAGAAGTAAAGTAAGAAAAGAAGATAGAATTTCAGTTTTAAGGAGTATGCTTTGAGAAGTATTAAGTATTTAGAAAAGCGAAGAAGTAAAGTAAGAAAAGTATATCTAATGATAAGTTTTCGTAGCAAGCACTAAAATATAAGTTAGAATATCCAAAATGTTAGTAATAATATAATAATTACGAATCTGTATTCGTTGTGTCAAGATATGCTTGTAGATGAAAGTTAGCCTATAGAAAAGTGAAGAAGTAAAGTAAGAAAAGAAGATAGAATTTCAGTTTTAAGGAGTATGCTTTGAGAAGTATTAAGTATTTAGAAAAGTGAAGAAGTAAAGTAAGAAAAGTATATCTAATGATAAGTTTTCGTAGCAAGCACTAAAATATAAGTTAGAATATCCAAAATGTTAGTAATAATATAATAATTACGAATCTGTATTCGTTGTGTCAAGATATGCTTGTAGATGAAAGTTAGCCTATAGAAAAGTGAAGAAGTAAAGTAAGAAAAGAAGATAGAATTTCAGTTTTAAGGAGTATGCTTTGAGAAGTATTAAGTATTTAGAAAAGTGAAGAAGTAAAGTAAGAAAAGTATATCTAATGATAAGTTTTCGTAGCAAGCACTAAAATATAAGTTAGAATATCCAAAATGTTAGTAATAATATAATAATTACGAATCTGTATTCGTTGTGTCAAGATATGCTTGTAGATGAAAGTTAGCCTATAGAAAAGTGAAGAAGTAAAGTAAGAAAAGAAGATAGAATTTCAGTTTTAAGGAGTATGCTTTGAGAAGTATTAAGTATTTAGAAAAGTGAAGAAGTAAAGTAAGAAAAGTATATCTAATGATAAGTTTTCGTAGCAAGCACTAAAATATAAGTTAGAATATCCAAAATGTTAGTAATAATATAATAATTACGAATCTGTATTCGTTGTGTCAAGATATGCTTGTAGATGAAAGTTAGCCTATAGAAAAGTGAAGAAGTAAAGTAAGAAAAGAAGATAGAATTTCAGTTTTAAGGAGTATGCTTTGAGAAGTATTAAGTATTTAGAAAAGTGAAGAAGTAAAGTAAGAAAAGTATATCTAATGATAAGTTTTCGTAGCAAGCACTAAAATATAAGTTAGAATATCCAAAATGTTAGTAATAATATAATAATTACGAATCTGTATTCGTTGTGTCAAGATATGCTTGTAGATGAAAGTTAGCCTATAGAAAAGTGAAGAAGTAAAGTAAGAAAAGAAGATAGAATTTCAGTTTTAAGGAGTATGGTTTGAGAAGTATTAAGAATTTAGAAAAGCGAAGAAGTAAAGTAAGAAAAGTATATCTAATGATAAGTTTTCGTAGCAAGCACTAAAATATAAGTTAGAATATCCAAAATGTTAGTAATAATATAATAATTACGAATCTGTATTCGTTGTGTCAAGATATGCTTGTAGATGAAAGTTAGCCTATAGAAAAGTGAAGAAGTAAAGTAAGAAAAGAAGATAGAATTTCAGTTTTAAGGAGTATGCTTTGAGAAGTATTAAGTATTTAGAAAAGTGAAGAAGTAAAGTAAGAAAAGTATATCTAATGATAAGTTTTCGTAGCAAGCACTAAAATATAAGTTAGAATATCCAAAATGTTAGTAATAATATAATAATTACGAATCTGTATTCGTTGTGTCAAGATATGCTTGTAGATGAAAGTTAGCCTATAGAAAAGTGAAGAAGTAAAGTAAGAAAAGAAGATAGAATTTCAGTTTTAAGGAGTATGCTTTGAGAAGTATTAAGTATTTAGAAAAGTGAAGAAGTAAAGTAAGAAAAGTATATCTAATGATAAGTTTTCGTAGCAAGCACTAAAATATAAGTTAGAATATCCAAAATGTTAGTAATAATATAATAATTACGAATCTGTATTCGTTGTGTCAAGATATGCTTGTAGATGAAAGTTAGCCTATAGAAAAGTGAAGAAGTAAAGTAAGAAAAGAAGATAGAATTTCAGTTTTAAGGAGTATGCTTTGAGAAGTATTAAGTATTTAGAAAAGTGAAGAAGTAAAGTAAGAAAAGTATATCTAATGATAAGTTTTCGTAGCAAGCACTAAAATATAAGTTAGAATATCCAAAATGTTAGTAATAATATAATAATTACGAATCTGTATTCGTTGTGTCAAGATATGCTTGTAGATGAAAGTTAGCCTATAGAAAAGTGAAGAAGTAAAGTAAGAAAAGAAGATAGAATTTCAGTTTTAAGGAGTATGCTTTGAGAAGTATTAAGTATTTAGAAAAGTGAAGAAGTAAAGTAAGAAAAGTATATCTAATGATAAGTTTTCGTAGCAAGCACTAAAATATAAGTTAGAATATCCAAAATGTTAGTAATAATATAATAATTACGAATCTGTATTCGTTGTGTCAAGATATGCTTGTAGATGAAAGTTAGCCTATAGAAAAGTGAAGAAGTAAAGTAAGAAAAGAAGATAGAATTTCAGTTTTAAGGAGTATGGTTTGAGAAGTATTAAGAATTTAGAAAAGCGAAGAAGTAAAGTAAGAAAAGTATATCTAATGATAAGTTTTCGTAGCAAGCACTAAAATATAAGTTAGAATATCCAAAATGTTAGTAATAATATAATAATTACGAATCTGTATTCGTTGTGTCAAGATATGCTTGTAGATGAAAGTTAGCCTATAGAAAAGTGAAGAAGTAAAGTAAGAAAAGAAGATAGAATTTCAGTTTTAAGGAGTATGCTTTGAGAAGTATTAAGTATTTAGAAAAGTGAAGAAGTAAAGTAAGAAAAGTATATCTAATGATAAGTTTTCGTAGCAAGCACTAAAATATAAGTTAGAATATCCAAAATGTTAGTAATAATATAATAATTACGAATCTGTATTCGTTGTGTCAAGATATGCTTGTAGATGAAAGTTAGCCTATAGAAAAGTGAAGAAGTAAAGTAAGAAAAGAAGATAGAATTTCAGTTTTAAGGAGTATGGTTTGAGAAGTATTAAGAATTTAGAAAAGCGAAGAAGTAAAGTAAGAAAAGTATATCTAATGATAAGTTTTCGTAGCAAGCACTAAAATATAAGTTAGAATATCCAAAATGTTAGTAATAATATAATAATTACGAATCTGTATTCGTTGTGTCAAGATATGCTTGTAGATGAAAGTTAGCCTATAGAAAAGTGAAGAAGTAAAGTAAGAAAAGAAGATAGAATTTCAGTTTTAAGGAGTATGCTTTGAGAAGTATTAAGTATTTAGAAAAGTGAAGAAGTAAAGTAAGAAAAGTATATCTAATGATAAGTTTTCGTAGCAAGCACTAAAATATAAGTTAGAATATCCAAAATGTTAGTAATAATATAATAATTACGAATCTGTATTCGTTGTGTCAAGATATGCTTGTAGATGAAAGTTAGCCTATAGAAAAGTGAAGAAGTAAAGTAAGAAAAGAAGATAGAATTTCAGTTTTAAGGAGTATGCTTTGAGAAGTATTAAGTATTTAGAAAAGTGAAGAAGTAAAGTAAGAAAAGTATATCTAATGATAAGTTTTCGTAGCAAGCACTAAAATATAAGTTAGAATATCCAAAATGTTAGTAATAATATAATAATTACGAATCTGTATTCGTTGTGTCAAGATATGCTTGTAGATGAAAGTTAGCCTATAGAAAAGTGAAGAAGTAAAGTAAGAAAAGAAGATAGAATTTCAGTTTTAAGGAGTATGCTTTGAGAAGTATTAAGTATTTAGAAAAGTGAAGAAGTAAAGTAAGAAAAGTATATCTAATGATAAGTTTTCGTAGCAAGCACTAAAATATAAGTTAGAATATCCAAAATGTTAGTAATAATATAATAATTACGAATCTGTATTCGTTGTGTCAAGATATGCTTGTAGATGAAAGTTAGCCTATAGAAAAGTGAAGAAGTAAAGTAAGAAAAGAAGATAGAATTTCAGTTTTAAGGAGTATGGTTTGAGAAGTATTAAGAATTTAGAAAAGCGAAGAAGTAAAGTAAGAAAAGTATATCTAATGATAAGTTTTCGTAGCAAGCACTAAAATATAAGTTAGAATATCCAAAATGTTAGTAATAATATAATAATTACGAATCTGTATTCGTTGTGTCAAGATATGCTTGTAGATGAAAGTTAGCCTATAGAAAAGTGAAGAAGTAAAGTAAGAAAAGAAGATAGAATTTCAGTTTTAAGGAGTATGCTTTGAGAAGTATTAAGTATTTAGAAAAGTGAAGAAGTAAAGTAAGAAAAGTATATCTAATGATAAGTTTTCGTAGCAAGCACTAAAATATAAGTTAGAATATCCAAAATGTTAGTAATAATATAATAATTACGAATCTGTATTCGTTGTGTCAAGATATGCTTGTAGATGAAAGTTAGCCTATAGAAAAGTGAAGAAGTAAAGTAAGAAAAGAAGATAGAATTTCAGTTTTAAGGAGTATGCTTTGAGAAGTATTAAGTATTTAGAAAAGTGAAGAAGTAAAGTAAGAAAAGTATATCTAATGATAAGTTTTCGTAGCAAGCACTAAAATATAAGTTAGAATATCCAAAATGTTAGTAATAATATAATAATTACGAATCTGTATTCGTTGTGTCAAGATATGCTTGTAGATGAAAGTTAGCCTATAGAAAAGTGAAGAAGTAAAGTAAGAAAAGAAGATAGAATTTCAGTTTTAAGGAGTATGCTTTGAGAAGTATTAAGTATTTAGAAAAGTGAAGAAGTAAAGTAAGAAAAGTATATCTAATGATAAGTTTTCGTAGCAAGCACTAAAATATAAGTTAGAATATCCAAAATGTTAGTAATAATATAATAATTACGAATCTGTATTCGTTGTGTCAAGATATGCTTGTAGATGAAAGTTAGCCTATAGAAAAGTGAAGAAGTAAAGTAAGAAAAGAAGATAGAATTTCAGTTTTAAGGAGTATGCTTTGAGAAGTATTAAGTATTTAGAAAAGTGAAGAAGTAAAGTAAGAAAAGTATATCTAATGATAAGTTTTCGTAGCAAGCACTAAAATATAAGTTAGAATATCCAAAATGTTAGTAATAATATAATAATTACGAATCTGTATTCGTTGTGTCAAGATATGCTTGTAGATGAAAGTTAGCCTATAGAAAAGTGAAGAAGTAAAGTAAGAAAAGAAGATAGAATTTCAGTTTTAAGGAGTATGGTTTGAGAAGTATTAAGAATTTAGAAAAGCGAAGAAGTAAAGTAAGAAAAGTATATCTAATGATAAGTTTTCGTAGCAAGCACTAAAATATAAGTTAGAATATCCAAAATGTTAGTAATAATATAATAATTACGAATCTGTATTCGTTGTGTCAAGATATGCTTGTAGATGAAAGTTAGCCTATAGAAAAGTGAAGAAGTAAAGTAAGAAAAGAAGATAGAATTTCAGTTTTAAGGAGTATGCTTTGAGAAGTATTAAGTATTTAGAAAAGTGAAGAAGTAAAGTAAGAAAAGTATATCTAATGATAAGTTTTCGTAGCAAGCACTAAAATATAAGTTAGAATATCCAAAATGTTAGTAATAATATAATAATTACGAATCTGTATTCGTTGTGTCAAGATATGCTTGTAGATGAAAGTTAGCCTATAGAAAAGTGAAGAAGTAAAGTAAGAAAAGAAGATAGAATTTCAGTTTTAAGGAGTATGCTTTGAGAAGTATTAAGTATTTAGAAAAGTGAAGAAGTAAAGTAAGAAAAGTATATCTAATGATAAGTTTTCGTAGCAAGCACTAAAATATAAGTTAGAATATCCAAAATGTTAGTAATAATATAATAATTACGAATCTGTATTCGTTGTGTCAAGATATGCTTGTAGATGAAAGTTAGCCTATAGAAAAGTGAAGAAGTAAAGTAAGAAAAGAAGATAGAATTTCAGTTTTAAGGAGTATGCTTTGAGAAGTATTAAGTATTTAGAAAAGTGAAGAAGTAAAGTAAGAAAAGTATATCTAATGATAAGTTTTCGTAGCAAGCACTAAAATATAAGTTAGAATATCCAAAATGTTAGTAATAATATAATAATTACGAATCTGTATTCGTTGTGTCAAGATATGCTTGTAGATGAAAGTTAGCCTATAGAAAAGTGAAGAAGTAAAGTAAGAAAAGAAGATAGAATTTCAGTTTTAAGGAGTATGCTTTGAGAAGTATTAAGTATTTAGAAAAGTGAAGAAGTAAAGTAAGAAAAGTATATCTAATGATAAGTTTTCGTAGCAAGCACTAAAATATAAGTTAGAATATCCAAAATGTTAGTAATAATATAATAATTACGAATCTGTATTCGTTGTGTCAAGATATGCTTGTAGATGAAAGTTAGCCTATAGAAAAGTGAAGAAGTAAAGTAAGAAAAGAAGATAGAATTTCAGTTTTAAGGAGTATGCTTTGAGAAGTATTAAGTATTTAGAAAAGTGAAGAAGTAAAGTAAGAAAAGTATATCTAATGATAAGTTTTCGTAGCAAGCACTAAAATATAAGTTAGAATATCCAAAATGTTAGTAATAATATAATAATTACGAATCTGTATTCGTTGTGTCAAGATATGCTTGTAGATGAAAGTTAGCCTATAGAAAAGTGAAGAAGTAAAGTAAGAAAAGAAGATAGAATTTCAGTTTTAAGGAGTATGCTTTGAGAAGTATTAAGTATTTAGAAAAGTGAAGAAGTAAAGTAAGAAAAGTATATCTAATGATAAGTTTTCGTAGCAAGCACTAAAATATAAGTTAGAATATCCAAAATGTTAGTAATAATATAATAATTACGAATCTGTATTCGTTGTGTCAAGATATGCTTGTAGATGAAAGTTAGCCTATAGAAAAGTGAAGAAGTAAAGTAAGAAAAGAAGATAGAATTTCAGTTTTAAGGAGTATGGTTTGAGAAGTATTAAGAATTTAGAAAAGCGAAGAAGTAAAGTAAGAAAAGTATATCTAATGATAAGTTTTCGTAGCAAGCACTAAAATATAAGTTAGAATATCCAAAATGTTAGTAATAATATAATAATTACGAATCTGTATTCGTTGTGTCAAGATATGCTTGTAGATGAAAGTTAGCCTATAGAAAAGTGAAGAAGTAAAGTAAGAAAAGAAGATAGAATTTCAGTTTTAAGGAGTATGCTTTGAGAAGTATTAAGTATTTAGAAAAGTGAAGAAGTAAAGTAAGAAAAGTATATCTAATGATAAGTTTTCGTAGCAAGCACTAAAATATAAGTTAGAATATCCAAAATGTTAGTAATAATATAATAATTACGAATCTGTATTCGTTGTGTCAAGATATGCTTGTAGATGAAAGTTAGCCTATAGAAAAGTGAAGAAGTAAAGTAAGAAAAGAAGATAGAATTTCAGTTTTAAGGAGTATGGTTTGAGAAGTAATAAGAATTTAGAAAAGCGAAGAAGTAAAGTAAGAAAAGTATATCTAATGATAAGTTTTCGTAGCAAGCACTAAAATATAAGTTAGAATATCCAAATGTTAGTAATAATATAATAATTACGAATCTGTATTCGTTGTGTCAAGATATGCTTGTAGATGAAAGTTAGCCTATAGAAAAGTGAAGAAGTAAAGTAAGAAAAGAAGATAGAATTTCAGTTTTAAGGAGTATGCTTTGAGAAGTATTAAGTATTTAGAAAAGTGAAGAAGTAAAGTAAGAAAAGTATATCTAATGATAAGTTTCGTAGCAAGCACTAAAATATAAGTTAGAATATCCAAAATGTTAGTAATAATATAATAATTACGAATCTGTATTCGTTGTGTCAAGATATGCTTGTAGATGAAAGTTAGCCTATAGAAAAGTGAAGAAGTAAAGTAAGAAAAGAAGATAGAATTTCAGTTTTAAGGAGTATGGTTTGAGAAGTAATAAGAATTTAGAAAAGTGAAGAAGTAAAGTAAGAAAAGTATATCTAATGATAAGTTTTCGTAGCAAGCACTAAAATATAAGTTAGAATATCCAAAATGTTAGTAATAATATAATAATTACGAATCTGTATTCGTTGTGTCAAGATATGCTTGTAGATGAAAGTTAGCCTATAGAAAAGTGAAGAAGTAAAGTAAGAAAAGAAGATAGAATTTCAGTTTTAAGGAGTATGCTTTGAGAAGTATTAAGTATTTAGAAAAGTGAAGAAGTAAAGTAAGAAAAGTATATCTAATGATAAGTTTTCGTAGCAAGCACTAAAATATAAGTTAGAATATCCAAAATGTTAGTAATAATATAATAATTACGAATCTGTATTCGTTGTGTCAAGATATGCTTGTAGATGAAAGTTAGCCTATAGAAAAGTGAAGAAGTAAAGTAAGAAAAGAAGATAGAATTTCAGTTTTAAGGAGTATGCTTTGAGAAGTATTAAGTATTTAGAAAAGTGAAGAAGTAAAGTAAGAAAAGTATATCTAATGATAAGTTTTCGTAGCAAGCACTAAAATATAAGTTAGAATATCCAAAATGTTAGTAATAATATAATAATTACGAATCTGTATTCGTTGTGTCAAGATATGCTTGTAGATGAAAGTTAGCCTATAGAAAAGTGAAGAAGTAAAGTAAGAAAAGAAGATAGAATTTCAGTTTTAAGGAGTATGCTTTGAGAAGTATTAAGTATTTAGAAAGTGAAGAAGTAAAGTAAGAAAAGTATATCTAATGATAAGTTTTCGTAGCAAGCACTAAAATATAAGTTAGAATATCCAAAATGTTAGTAATAATATAATAATTACGAATCTGTATTCGTTGTGTCAAGATATGCTTGTAGATGAAAGTTAGCCTATAGAAAAGTGAAGAAGTAAAGTAAGAAAAGAAGATAGAATTTCAGTTTTAAGGAGTATGCTTTGAGAAGTATTAAGTATTTAGAAAAGTGAAGAAGTAAAGTAAGAAAAGTATATCTAATGATAAGTTTTCGTAGCAAGCACTAAAATATAAGTTAGAATATCCAAAATGTTAGTAATAAATATAATAATTACGAATCTGTATTCGTTGTGTCAAGATATGCTTGTAGATGAAAGTTAGCCTATAGAAAAGTGAAGAAGTAAAGTAAGAAAAGAAGATAGAATTTCAGTTTTAAGGAGTATGCTTTGAGAAGTATTAAGTATTTAGAAAAAGTGAAGAAGTAAAGTAAGAAAAGTATATCTAATGATAAGTTTTCGTAGCAAGCACTAAAATATAAGTTAGAATATCCAAAATGTTAGTAATAATATAATAATTACGAATCTGTATTCGTTGTGTCAAGATATGCTTGTAGATGAAAGTTAGCCTATAGAAAAGTGAAGAAGTAAAGTAAGAAAAGAAGATAGAATTTCAGTTTTAAGGAGTATGCTTTGAGAAGTATTAAGTATTTAGAAAAGTGAAGAAGTAAAGTAAGAAAAGTAATATCTAATGATAAGTTTTCGTAGCAAGCACTAAAATATAAGTTAGAATATCCAAAATGTTAGTAATAATATAATAATTACGAATCTGTATTCGTTGTGTCAAGATATGCTTGTAGATGAAAGTTAGCCTATAGAAAAGTGAAGAAGTAAAGTAAGAAAAGAAGATAGAATTTCAGTTTTAAGGAGTATGGTTTGAGAAGTAATAAGAATTAGAAAAGCGAAGAAGTAAAGTAAGAAAAGTATATCTAATGATAAGTTTTCGTAGCAAGCACTAAAATATAAGTTAGAATATCCAAAATGTTAGTAATAATATAATAATTACGAATCTGTATTCGTTGTGTCAAGATATGCTTGTAGATGAAAGTTAGCCTATAGAAAAGTGAAGAAGTAAAGTAAGAAAAGAAGATAGAATTTCAGTTTTAAGGAGTATGCTTTGAGAAGTATTAAGTATTTAGAAAAGTGAAGAAGTAAAGTAAGAAAAGTATATCTAATGATAAGTTTTCGTAGCAAGCACTAAAATATAAGTTAGAATATCCAAAATGTTAGTAATAATATAATAATTACGAATCTGTATTCGTTGTGTCAAGATATGCTTGTAGATGAAAGTTAGCCTATAGAAAAGTGAAGAAGTAAAGTAAGAAAAGAAGATAGAATTTCAGTTTTAAGGAGTATGCTTTGAGAAGTATTAAGTATTTAGAAAAGTGAAGAAGTAAAGTAAGAAAAGTATATCTAATGATAAGTTTTCGTAGCAAGCACTAAAATATAAGTTAGAATATCCAAAATGTTAGTAATAATATAATAATTACGATCTGTATTCGTTGTGTCAAGATATGCTTGTAGATGAAAGTTAGCCTATAGAAAAGTGAAGAAGTAAAGTAAGAAAGAAGATAGAATTTCAGTTTTAAGGAGTATGCTTTGAGAAGTATTAAGTATTTAGAAAAGAGAAGAAGTAAAGTAAGAAAAGTATATCTAATGATAAGTTTTCGTAGCAAGCACTAAAATATAAGTTAGAATATCCAAAATGTTAGTAATAATATAATAATTACGAATCTGTTATTCGTTGTGTCAAGATATGCTTGTAGATGAAAGTTAGCCTATAGAAAAGTGAAGAAGTAAAGTAAGAAAAGAAGATAGAATTTCAGTTTTAAGGAGTATGGTTTGAGAAGTAATAAGAATTTAGAAAAGCGAAGAAGTAAAGTAAGAAAAGTATATCTAATGATAAGTTTTCGTAGCAAGCACTAAAATATAAGTTAGAATATCCAAAATGTTAGTAATAATATAATAATTACGAATCTGTATTCGTTGTGTCAAGATATGCTTGTAGATGAAAGTTAGCCTATAGAAAAGTGAAGAAGTAAAGTAAGAAAAGAAGATAGAATTTCAGTTTTAAGGAGTATGCTTTGAGAAGTATTAAGTATTTAGAAAAGTGAAGAAGTAAAGTAAGAAAGTATATCTAATGATAAGTTTTCGTAGCAAGCACTAAAATATAAGTTAGAATATCCAAAATGTTAGTAATAATATAATTATTACGAATCTGTATTCGTTGTGTCAAGATATGCTTGTAGATGAAAGTTAGCCTATAGAAAAGTGAAGAAGTAAAGTAAGAAAAGAAGATAGAATTTCAGTTTTAAGGAGTATGCTTTGAGAAGTATAAGTAATTAGAAAAGTGAAGAAGTAAAGTAAGAAAAGTATATCTAATGATAAGTTTTCGTAGCAAGCACTAAAATATAAGTTAGAATATCCAAAATGTTAGTAATAATATAATAATTACGAATCTGTATTCGTTGTGTCAAGATATGCTTGTAGATGAAAGTTAGCCTATAGAAAAGTGAAGAAGTAAAGTAAGAAAAGAAGATAGAATTTCAGTTTTAAGGAGTATGCTTTGAGAAGTATTAAGTATTTAGAAAAGTGAAGAAGTAAAGTAAGAAAAGTATATCTAATGATAAGTTTTCGTAGCAAGCACTAAAATATAAGTTAGAATATCCAAAATGTTAGTAATAATATAATAATTACGAATCTGTATTCGTTGTGTCAAGATATGCTTGTAGATGAAAGTTAGCCTATAGAAAAGTGAAGAAGTAAAGTAAGAAAAGAAGATAGAATTTCAGTTTTAAGGAGTATGGTTTGAGAAGTAATAAGAATTTAGAAAAGCGAAGAAGTAAAGTAAGAAAAGTATATCTAATGATAAGTTTTCGTAGCAAGCACTAAAATATAAGTTAGAATATCCAAAATGTTAGTAATAATATAATAATTACGAATCTGTATTCGTTGTGTCAAGATATGCTTGTAGATGAAAGTTAGCCTATAGAAAAGTGAAGAAGTAAGTAAGAAAAGAAGATAGAATTTCAGTTTTAAGGAGTATGCTTTGAGAAGTATTAAGTATTTAGAAAAGTGAAGAAGTAAAGTAAGAAAAGTATATCTAATGATAAGTTTTCGTAGCAAGCACTAAAATATAAGTTCAGAATATCCAAAATGTTAGTAATAATATAATAATTACGAATCTGTATTCGTTGTGTCAAGATATGCTTGTAGATGAAAGTTAGCCTATAGAAAAGTGAAGAAGTAAAGTAAGAAAAGAAGATAGAATTTCAGTTTTAAGGAGTATGCTTTGAGAAGTATTAAGTATTTAGAAAAGTGAAGAAGTAAAGTAAGAAAAGTATATCTAATGATAAGTTTTCGTAGCAAGCACTAAAATATAAGTTAGAATATCCAAAATGTTAGTAATAATATAATAATTACGAATCTGTATTCGTTGTGTCAAGATATGCTTGTAGATGAAAGTTAGCCTATAGAAAAGTGAAGAAGTAAAGTAAGAAAAGAAGATAGAATTTCAGTTTAAGGAGTATGCTTTGAGAAGTATTAAGTATTTAGAAAAGTGAAGAAGTAAAGTAAGAAAAGTATATCTAATGATAAGTTTTCGTAGCAAGCACTAAAATATAAGTTAGAATATCCAAAATGTTAGTAATAATATAATAATTACGAATCTGTATTCGTTGTGTCAAGATATGCTTGTAGATGAAAGTTAGCCTATAGAAAAGTGAAGAAGTAAAGTAAGAAAAGAAGATAGAATTTCAGTTTTAAGGAGTATGCTTTGAGAAGTATTAAGTATTTAGAAAAGTGAAGAAGTAAAGTAAGAAAAGTATATCTAATGATAAGTTTTCGTAGCAAGCACTAAAATATAAGTTAGAATATCCAAAATGTTAGTAATAATATAATAATTACGAATCTGTATTCGTTGTGTCAAGATATGCTTGTAGATGAAAGTTAGCCTATAGAAAAGTGAAGAAGTAAAGTAAGAAAAGAAGATAGAATTTCAGTTTTAAGGAGTATGCTTTGAGAAGTATTAAGTATTTAGAAAAGTGAAGAAGTAAAGTAAGAAAAGTATATCTAATGATAAGTTTTCGTAGCAAGCACTAAAATATAAGTTAGAATATCCAAAATGTTAGTAATAATATAATAATTACGAATCTGTATTCGTTGTGTCAAGATATGCTTGTAGATGAAAGTTAGCCTATAGAAAAGTGAAGAAGTAAAGTAAGAAAAGAAGATAGAATTTCAGTTTTAAGGAGTATGCTTTGAGAAGTATTAAGTATTTAGAAAAGTGAAGAAGTAAAGTAAGAAAAGTATATCTAATGATAAGTTTTCGTAGCAAGCACTAAAATATAAGTTAGAATATCCAAAATGTTAGTAATAATATAATAATACGAATCTGTATTCGTTGTGTCAAGATATGCTTGTAGATGAAAGTTAGCCTATAGAAAAGTGAAGAAGTAAAGTAAGAAAAGAAGATAGAATTTCAGTTTTAAGGAGTATGGTTTGAGAAGTAATAAGAATTTAGAAAAGCGAAGAAGTAAAGTAAGAAAAGTATATCTAATGATAAGTTTTCGTAGCAAGCACTAAAATATAAGTTAGAATATCCAAATGTTAGTAATAATATAATAATTACGAATCTGTATTCGTTGTGTCAAGATATGCTTGTAGATGAAAGTTAGCCTATAGAAAAGTGAAGAAGTAAAGTAAGAAAAGAAGATAGAATTTCAGTTTTAAGGAGTATGCTTTGAGAAGTATTAAGTATTTAGAAAAGTGAAGAAGTAAAGTAAGAAAAGTATATCTAATGATAAGTTTTCGTAGCAAGCACTAAAATATAAGTTAGAATATCCAAAATGTTAGTAATAATATAATAATTACGAATCTGTATTCGTTGTGTCAAGATATGCTTGTAGATGAAAGTTAGCTATAGAAAAGTGAAGAAGTAAAGTAAGAAAAGAAGATAGAATTTCAGTTTTAAGGAGTATGGTTTGAGAAGTAATAAGAATTTAGAAAAGCGAAGAAGTAAAGTAAGAAAAGTATATCTAATGATAAGTTTTCGTAGCAAGCACTAAAATATAAGTTAGAATATCCAAAATGTTAGTAATAATATAATAATTACGAATCTGTATTCGTTGTGTCAAGATATGCTTGTAGATGAAAGTTAGCCTATAGAAAAGTGAAGAAGTAAAGTAAGAAAAGAAGATAGAATTTCAGTTTTAAGGAGTATGCTTTGAGAAGTATTAAGTATTTAGAAAAGTGAAGAAGTAAAGTAAGAAAAGTATATCTAATGATAAGTTTTCGTAGCAAGCACTAAAATATAAGTTAGAATATCCAAAATGTTAGTAATAATATAATAATTACGAATCTGTATTCGTTGTGTCAAGATATGCTTGTAGATGAAAGTTAGCCTATAGAAAAGTGAAGAAGTAAAGTAAGAAAAGAAGATAGAATTTCAGTTTTAAGGAGTATGGTTTGAGAAGTAATAAGAATTTAGAAAAGCGAAGAAGTAAAGTAAGAAAAGTATATCTAATGATAAGTTTTCGTAGCAAGCACTAAAATATAAGTTAGAATATCCAAAATGTTAGTAATAATATAATAATTACGAATCTGTATTCGTTGTGTCAAGATATGCTTGTAGATGAAAGTTAGCCTATAGAAAAGTGAAGAAGTAAAGTAAGAAAAGAAGATAGAATTTCAGTTTTAAGGAGTATGCTTTGAGAAGTAATTAAGTATTTAGAAAAGTGAAGAAGTAAAGTAAGAAAAGTATATCTAATGATAAGTTTTCGTAGCAAGCACTAAAATATAAGTTAGAATATCCAAAATGTTAGTAATAATATAATAATTACGAATCTGTATTCGTTGTGTCAAGATATGCTTGTAGATGAAAGTTAGCCTATAGAAAAGTGAAGAAGTAAAGTAAGAAAAGAAGATAGAATTTCAGTTTTAAGGAGTATGGTTTGAGAAGTAATAAGAATTTAGAAAAGCGAAGAAGTAAAGTAAGAAAAGTATATCTAATGATAAGTTTTCGTAGCAAGCACTAAAATATAAGTTAGAATATCCAAAATGTTAGTAATAATATAATAATTACGAATCTGTATTCGTTGTGTCAAGATATGCTTGTAGATGAAAGTTAGCCTATAGAAAAGTGAAGAAGTAAAGTAAGAAAAGAAGATAGAATTTCAGTTTTAAGGAGTATGCTTTGAGAAGTATTAAGTATTTAGAAAAGTGAAGAAGTAAAGTAAGAAAAGTATATCTAATGATAAGTTTTCGTAGCAAGCACTAAAATATAAGTTAGAATATCCAAAATGTTAGTAATAATATAATAATTACGAATCTGTATTCGTTGTGTCAAGATATGCTTGTAGATGAAAGTTAGCCTATAGAAAAGTGAAGAAGTAAAGTAAGAAAAGAAGATAGAATTTCAGTTTTAAGGAGTATGGCTTTGAGAAGTAATAAGAATTTAGAAAAGCGAAGAAGTAAAGTAAGAAAAGTATATCTAATGATAAGTTTTCGTAGCAAGCACTAAAATATAAGTTAGAATATCCAAAATGTTAGTAATAATATAATAATTACGAATCTGTATTCGTTGTGTCAAGATATGCTTGTAGATGAAAGTTAGCCTATAGAAAAGTGAAGAAGTAAAGTAAGAAAAGAAGATAGAATTTCAGTTTTAAGGAGTATGCTTTGAGAAGTAATAAGTATTTAGAAAAGTGAAGAAGTAAAGTAAGAAAAGTATATCTAATGATAAGTTTTCGTAGCAAGCACTAAAATATAAGTTAGAATATCCAAAATGTTAGTAATAATATAATAATTACGAATCTGTATTCGTTGTGTCAAGATATGCTTGTAGATGAAAGTTAGCCTATAGAAAAGTGAAGAAGTAAAGTAAGAAAAGAAGATAGAATTTCAGTTTTAAGGAGTATGCTTTGAGAAGTATTAAGTATTTAGAAAAGTGAAGAAGTAAAGTAAGAAAAGTATATCTAATGATAAGTTTTCGTAGCAAGCACTAAAATATAAGTTAGAATATCCAAAATGTTAGTAATAATATAATAATTACGAATCTGTATTCGTTGTGTCAAGATATGCTTGTAGATGAAAGTTAGCCTATAGAAAAGTGAAGAAGTAAAGTAAGAAAAGAAGATAGAATTTCAGTTTTAAGGAGTATGCTTTGAGAAGTAATAAGAATTTAGAAAAGCGAAGAAGTAAAGTAAGAAAAGTATATCTAATGATAAGTTTTCGTAGCAAGCACTAAAATATAAGTTAGAATATCCAAAATGTTAGTAATAATATAATAATTACGAATCTGTATTCGTTGTGTCAAGATATGCTTGTAGATGAAAGTTAGCCTATAGAAAAGTGAAGAAGTAAAGTAAGAAAAGAAGATAGAATTTCAGTTTTAAGGAGTATGCTTTGAGAAGTATTAAGTATTTAGAAAAGTGAAGAAGTAAAGTAAGAAAGTATATCTAATGATAAGTTTTCGTAGCAAGCACTAAAATATAAGTTAGAATATCCAAAATGTTAGTAATAATATAATAATTACGAATCTGTATTCGTTGTGTCAAGATATGCTTGTAGATGAAAGTTAGCCTATAGAAAAGTGAAGAAGTAAAGTAAGAAAAGAAGATAGAATTTCAGTTTTAAGGAGTATGCTTTGAGAAGTATTAAGTATTTAGAAAAGTGAAGAAGTAAAGTAAGAAAAGTATATCTAATGATAAGTTTTCGTAGCAAGCACTAAAATATAAGTTAGAATATCCAAAATGTTAGTAATAATATAATAATTACGAATCTGTATTCGTTGTGTCAAGATATGCTTGTAGATGAAAGTTAGCCTATAGAAAAGTGAAGAAGTAAAGTAAGAAAAGAAGATAGAATTTCAGTTTTAAGGAGTATGGTTTGAGAAGTAATAAGAATTTAGAAAAGCGAAGAAGTAAAGTAGAAAAGTATATCTAATGATAAGTTTTCGTAGCAAGCACTAAAATATAAGTTAGAATATCCAAAATGTTAGTAATAATATAATAATTACGAATCTGTATTCGTTGTGTCAAGATATGCTTGTAGATGAAAGTTAGCCTATAGAAAAGTGAAGAAGTAAAGTAAGAAAAGAAGATAGAATTTCAGTTTTAAGGAGTATGCTTTGAGAAGTATTAAGTATTTAGAAAAGTGAAGAAGTAAAGTAAGAAAAGTATATCTAATGATAAGTTTTCGTAGCAAGCACTAAAATATAAGTTAGAATATCCAAAATGTTAGTAATAATATAATAATTACGAATCTGTATTCGTTGTGTCAAGATATGCTTGTAGATGAAAGTTAGCCTATAGAAAAGTGAAGAAGTAAAGTAAGAAAAGAAGATAGAATTTCAGTTTTAAGGAGTATGGTTTGAGAAGTAATAAGAATTTAGAAAGCGAAGAAGTAAAGTAAGAAAAGTATATCTAATGATAAGTTTTCGTAGCAAGCACTAAAATATAAGTTAGAATATCCAAAATGTTAGTAATAATATAATAATTACGAATCTGTATTCGTTGTGTCAAGATATGCTTGTAGATGAAAGTTAGCCTATAGAAAAGTGAAGAAGTAAAGTAAGAAAAGAAGATAGAATTTCAGTTTTAAGGAGTATGCTTTGAGAAGTATTAAGATTTAGAAAAGTGAAGAAGTAAAGTAAGAAAAGTATATCTAATGATAAGTTTTCGTAGCAAGCAATAAAATATAAGTTAGAATATCCAAAATGTTAGTAATAATATAATAATTACGAATCTGTATTCGTTGTGTCAAGATATGCTTGTAGATGAAAGTTAGCCTATAGAAAAGTGAAGAAGTAAAGTAAGAAAAGAAGATAGAATTTCAGTTTTAAGGAGTATGCTTTGAGAAGTATTAAGTATTTAGAAAAGTGAAGAAGTAAAGTAAGAAAAGTATATCTAATGATAAGTTTTCGTAGCAAGCACTAAAATATAAGTTAGAATATCCAAAATGTTAGTAATAATATAATAATTACGAATCTGTATTCGTTGTGTCAAGATATGCTTGTAGATGAAAGTTAGCCTATAGAAAAGTGAAGAAGTAAAGTAAGAAAGAAGATAGAATTTCAGTTTTAAGGAGTATGCTTTGAGAAGTATTAAGTATTAGAAAAGTGAAGAAGTAAAGTAAGAAAAGTATATCTAATGATAAGTTTTCGTAGCAAGCACTAAAATATAAGTTAGAATATCCAAAATGTTAGTAATAATATAATAATTACGAATCTGTATTCGTTGTGTCAAGATATGCTTGTAGATGAAAGTTAGCCTATAGAAAAGTGAAGAAGTAAAGTAAGAAAAGAAGATAGAAATTTCAGTTTTAAGGAGTATGGTTTGAGAAGTAATAAGAATTTAGAAAAGCGAAGAAGTAAAGTAAGAAAAGTATATCTAATGATAAGTTTTCGTAGCAAGCACTAAAATATAAGTTAGAATATCCAAAATGTTAGTAATAATATAATAATTACGAATCTGTATTCGTTGTGTCAAGATATGCTTGTAGATGAAAGTTAGCCTATAGAAAAGTGAAGAAGTAAAGTAAGAAAAGAAGATAGAATTTCAGTTTTAAGGAGTATGCTTTGAGAAGTATTAAGTATTTAGAAAAGTGAAGAAGTAAAGTAAGAAAAGTATATCTAATGATATGTTTTCGTAGCAAGCACTAAAATATAAGTTAGAATATCCAAAATGTTAGTAATAATATAATAATTACGAATCTGTATTCGTTGTGTCAAGATATGCTTGTAGATGAAAGTTAGCCTATAGAAAAGTGAAGAAGTAAAGTAAGAAAAGAAGATAGAATTTCAGTTTTAAGGAGTATGGTTTGAGAAGTAATAAGAATTTAGAAAAGCGAAGAGTAAAGTAAGAAAGTATATCTAATGATAAGTTTTCGTAGCAAGCACTAAATATAAGTTAGAATATCCAAAATGTTAGTAATAATATAATAATTACGAATCTGTATTCGTTGTGTCAAGATATGCTTGTAGATGAAAGTTAGCCTATAGAAAAGTGAAGAAGTAAAGTAAGAAAAGAAGATAGAATTTCAGTTTTAAGGAGTATGGTTTGAGAAGTAATAAGAATTTAGAAAAGCGAAGAAGTAAAGTAAGAAAAGTATATCTAATGATAAGTTTTCGTAGCAAGCACTAAAATATAAGTTAGAATATCCAAAATGTTAGTAATAATATAATAATTACGAATCTGTATTCGTTGTGTCAAGATATGCTTGTAGATGAAAGTTAGCCTATAGAAAAGTGAAGAAGTAAAGTAAGAAAAGAAGATAGAATTTCAGTTTAAGGAGTATGCTTTGAGAAGTATTAAGTATTTAGAAAAGTGAAGAAGTAAAGTAAGAAAAGTATATCTAATGATAAGTTTTCGTAGCAAGCACTAAAATATAAGTTAGAATATCCAAAATGTTAGTAATAATATAATAATTACGAATCTGTATTCGTTGTGTCAAGATATGCTTGTAGATGAAAGTTAGCCTATAGAAAAGTGAAGAAGTAAAGTAAGAAAAGAAGATAGAATTTCAGTTTTAAGGAGTATGGTTTGAGAAGTAATAAGAATTTAGAAAAGCGAAGAAGTAAAGTAAGAAAAGTATATCTAATGATAAGTTTTCGTAGCAAGCACTAAAATATAAGTTAGAATATCCAAAATGTTAGTAATAATATAATAATTACGAATCTGTATTCGTTGTGTCAAGATATGCTTGTAGATGAAAGTTAGCCTATAGAAAAGTGAAGAAGTAAAGTAAGAAAAGAAGATAGAATTTCAGTTTTAAGGAGTATGCTTTGAGAAGTATTAAGTATTTAGAAAAGTGAAGAAGTAAAGTAAGAAAAGTATATCTAATGATAAGTTTTCGTAGCAAGCACTAAATATAAGTTAGAATATCCAAAATGTTAGTAATAATATAATAATTACGAATCTGTATTCGTTGTGTCAAGATATGCTTGTAGATGAAAGTTAGCCTATAGAAAAGTGAAGAAGTAAAGTAAGAAAAGAAGATAGAATTTCAGTTTTAAGGAGTATGGTTTGAGAAGTAATAAGAATTTAGAAAAGCGAAGAAGTAAAGTAAGAAAAGTATATCTAATGATAAGTTTTCGTAGCAAGCACTAAAATATAAGTTAGAATATCCAAAATGTTAGTAATAATATAATAATTACGAATCTGTATTCGTTGTGTCAAGATATGCTTGTAGATGAAAGTTAGCCTATAGAAAAGTGAAGAAGTAAAGTAAGAAAAGAAGATAGAATTTCAGTTTTAAGGAGTATGCTTTGAGAGTATTAAGTATTTAGAAAAGTGAAGAAGTAAAAGTAAGAAAAGTATATCTAATGATAAGTTTTCGTAGCAAGCACTAAAATATAAGTTAGAATATCCAAAATGTTAGTAATAATATAATAATTACGAATCTGTATTCGTTGTGTCAAGATATGCTTGTAGATGAAAGTTAGCCTATAGAAAAGTGAAGAAGTAAAGTAAGAAAAGAAGATAGAATTTCAGTTTTAAGGAGTAATGGTTTGAGAAGTAATAAGAATTTAGAAAAGCGAAGAAGTAAAGTAGAAAAGTATATCTAATGATAAGTTTCGTAGCAAGCACTAAAATATAAGTTAGAATATCCAAAATGTTAGTAATAATATAATAATTACGAATCTGTATTCGTTGTGTCAAGATATGCTTGTAGATGAAAGTTAGCCTATAGAAAAGTGAAGAAGTAAAGTAAGAAAAGAAGATAGAATTTCAGTTTTAAGGAGTATGCTTTGAGAAGTATTAAGTATTTAGAAAAGTGAAGAAGTAAAGTAAGAAAAGTATATCTAATGATAAGTTTTCGTAGCAAGCACTAAAATATAAGTTAGAATATCCAAAATGTTAGTAATAATATAATAATTACGAATCTGTATTCGTTGTGTCAAGATATGCTTGTAGATGAAAGTTAGCCTATAGAAAAGTGAAGAAGTAAAGTAAGAAAAGAAGATAGAATTTCAGTTTTAAGGAGTATGGTTTGAGAAGTAATAAGAATTTAGAAAAGCGAAGAAGTAAAGTAAGAAAGTATATCTAATGATAAGTTTTCGTAGCAAGCACTAAAATATAAGTTAGAATATCCAAAATGTTAGTAATAATATAATAATTACGAATCTGTATTCGTTGTGTCAAGATATGCTTGTAGATGAAAGTTAGCCTATAGAAAAGTGAAGAAGTAAAGTAAGAAAAGAAGATAGAATTTCAGTTTTAAGGAGTATGCTTTGAGAAGTATTAAGTATTTAGAAAAGTGAAGAAGTAAAGTAAGAAAAGTATATCTAATGATAAGTTTTCGTAGCAAGCACTAAAATATAAGTTAGAATATCCAAAATGTTAGTAATAATATAATAATTACGAATCTGTATTCGTTGTGTCAAGATATGCTTGTAGATGAAAGTTAGCCTATAGAAAAGTGAAGAAGTAAAGTAAGAAAGAAGATAGAATTTCAGTTTTAAGGAGTATGGTTTGAGAGTAATAAGAATTTAGAAAAGCGAAGAAGTAAAGTAAGAAAAGTATATCTTAGATAAGTTTTCGTAGCAAGCACTAAAATATAAGTTAGAATATCCAAAATGTTAGTAATAATATAATAATTACGAATCTGTATTCGTTGTGTCAAGATATGCTTGTAGATGAAAGTTAGCCTATAGAAAAGTGAAGAAGTAAAGTAAGAAAAGAAGATAGAATTTCAGTTTTAAGGAGTATGCTTTGAGAAGTATTAAGTATTTAGAAAAGTGAAGAAGTAAAGTAAGAAAAGTATATCTAATGATAAGTTTTCGTAGCAAGCACTAAAATATAAGTTAGAATATCCAAAATGTTAGTAATAATATAATAATTACGAATCTGTATTCGTTGTGTCAAGATATGCTTGTAGATGAAAGTTAGCCTATAGAAAAGTGAAGAAGTAAAGTAAGAAAGAAGATAGAATTTCAGTTTTAAGGAGTATGGTTTGAGAAGTAATAAGAATTTAGAAAAGCGAAGAAGTAAAGTAAGAAAAGTATATCTAATGATAAGTTTTCGTAGCAAGCACTAAAATATAAGTTAGAATATCCAAAATGTTAGTAATAATATAATAATTACGAATCTGTATTCGTTGTGTCAAGATATGCTTGTAGATGAAAGTTAGCCTATAGAAAGTGAAGAAGTAAAGTAAGAAAAGAAGATAGAATTTCAGTTTTAAGGAGTATGCTTTGAGAAGTATTAAGTATTTAGAAAAGTGAAGAAGTAAAGTAAGAAAAGTATATCTAATGATAAGTTTTCGTAGCAAGCACTAAAATATAAGTTAGAATATCCAAAATGTTAGTAATAATATAATAATTACGATCTGTATTCGTTGTGTCAAGATATGCTTGTAGATGAAGTAGCCTATAGAAAAGTGAAGAAGTAATGTAAGAAAAGAAGATAGAATTTCAGTTTTAAGGAGTATGGTTTGAGAAGTAATAAGAATTTAGAAAGCGCAAGAAGTAAAGTAAGAAAAGTATATCTAATGATAAGTTTCGTAGCAAGCACTAAAATATAAGTTAGAATATCCAAAATGTTAGTAATAATATAATAATTACGAATCTGTATTCGTTGTGTCAAGATATGCTTGTAGATGAAAGTTAGCCTATAGAAAAGTGAAGAAGTAAAGTAAGAAAAGAAGATAGAATTTCAGTTTTAAGGAGTATGCTTTGAGAAGTATTAAGTATTTAGAAAAGTGAAGAAGTAAAGTAAGAAAAGTATATCTAATGATAAGTTTTCGTAG
>CAMPDV010005141.1:0-26161 GCA_946699065.1 Loxodes magnus
CCCCTGCGTCTAATATATATGAACTTCATAAGTAAAAGAGACTTACAAATATAAAAATTAGTATAAAAGTGAATGAAAAGTGCTGCTAAAAAAGATTGTCATAACATAAAAATAGAGAAAGTGACAAATAAATTGAAAGTAATCGCAATGATGAACATAGATTGACTGTTTAAAAAAGATATTATTTGGCAAAAAAGGATAATAGATTAGAAAGCTTAGAAATATAAAGATAGTGAATAAATAAAAGCAAATGATAAACAATTAAAAAAGCCGCATGAATGAGAATATAAAAAAATGTGAAAAATATAATAAAAGAGGATAAACGAGGCTAAACGGGTGACTCTTCTGTTCGAGATAAAGTAATTGATTAGGATAAAGAAGTTGATTAAAGTAAAGAAATAAAGAATTGAACGCTCAAAAAAGCAATTAACATGAGCAATAAAAAAATGCAAAGAAATTTGATATAAAACTTAATGAATAACAAGTGAAAAATCATAAATGTTAGTCTATGAAGCATAAAAAAGAGAGATTGAAAATAAAAATATTTTCTTAAAAAAGATATAAAAGCACCTCGGAATAATAAAATCATGCAACCGCGCTAATGCATACGAATCTATCCAAATAGATAACAAAAACATATAAAAATGTGACCACTGCATCTAAATATAAAATAATTTAAGAGTGAAAGAGAAATGAACAGCATAAAAATAACGGAACTCCCGCAACTAATATATATGATTTACTACAAATGTAATGGAATAATGCTTCGGATATAAAAACGTGCCACCTGCGTAGAATATAAAAGATGTGTTACAAAAGAGATAGAAAATTCAGAGCAAGTGAGTAACGGTACCCCTGCGTCTAATATATATGAACTTCATAAGTAAAAGAGACTTACAAATATAAAAATTAGTATAAAAGTGAATGAAAAGTGCTGCTAAAAAAGATTGTCATAACATAAAAATAGAGAAAGTGACAAATAAATTGAAAGTAATCGCAATGATGAACATAGATTGACTGTTTAAAAAAGATATTATTTGGCAAAAAAGGATAATAGATTAGAAAGCTTAGAAATATAAAGATAGTGAATAAATAAAAGCAAATGATAAACAATTAAAAAAGCCGCATGAATGAGAATATAAAAAAATGTGAAAAATATAATAAAAGAGGATAAACGAGGCTAAACGGGTGACTCTTCTGTTCGAGATAAAGTAATTGATTAGGATAAAGAAGTTGATTAAAGTAAAGAAATAAAGAATTGAACGCTCAAAAAAGCAATTAACATGAGCAATAAAAAAATGCAAAGAAATTTGATATAAAACTTAATGAATAACAAGTGAAAAATCATAAATGTTAGTCTATGAAGCATAAAAAAGAGAGATTGAAAATAAAAATATTTTCTTAAAAAAGATATAAAAGCACCTCGGAATAATAAAATCATGCAACCGCGCTAATGCATACGAATCTATCCAAATAGATAACAAAAACATATAAAAATGTGACCACTGCATCTAAATATAAAATAATTTAAGAGTGAAAGAGAAATGAACAGCATAAAAATAACGGAACTCCCGCAACTAATATATATGATTTACTACAAATGTAATGGAATAATGCTTCGGATATAAAAACGTGCCACCTGCGTAGAATATAAAAGATGTGTTACAAAAGAGATAGAAAATTCAGAGCAAGTGAGTAACGGTACCCCTGCGTCTAATATATATGAACTTCATAAGTAAAAGAGACTTACAAATATAAAAATTAGTATAAAAGTGAATGAAAAGTGCTGCTAAAAAAGATTGTCATAACATAAAAATAGAGAAAGTGACAAATAAATTGAAAGTAATCGCAATGATGAACATAGATTGACTGTTTAAAAAAGATATTATTTGGCAAAAAAGGATAATAGATTAGAAAGCTTAGAAATATAAAGATAGTGAATAAATAAAAGCAAATGATAAACAATTAAAAAAGCCGCATGAATGAGAATATAAAAAAATGTGAAAAATATAATAAAAGAGGATAAACGAGGCTAAACGGGTGACTCTTCTGTTCGAGATAAAGTAATTGATTAGGATAAAGAAGTTGATTAAAGTAAAGAAATAAAGAATTGAACGCTCAAAAAAGCAATTAACATGAGCAATAAAAAAATGCAAAGAAATTTGATATAAAACTTAATGAATAACAAGTGAAAAATCATAAATGTTAGTCTATGAAGCATAAAAAAGAGAGATTGAAAATAAAAATATTTTCTTAAAAAAGATATAAAAGCACCTCGGAATAATAAAATCATGCAACCGCGCTAATGCATACGAATCTATCCAAATAGATAACAAAAACATATAAAAATGTGACCACTGCATCTAAATATAAAATAATTTAAGAGTGAAAGAGAAATGAACAGCATAAAAATAACGGAACTCCCGCAACTAATATATATGATTTACTACAAATGTAATGGAATAATGCTTCGGATATAAAAACGTGCCACCTGCGTAGAATATAAAAGATGTGTTACAAAAGAGATAGAAAATTCAGAGCAAGTGAGTAACGGTACCCCTGCGTCTAATATATATGAACTTCATAAGTAAAACTGACACTAAATTCTAAATTCTTTTCTTACATTATTTCTTACTTTTCAAAATGCATATAACTTCATTTATTTAAAGAATGATCTTTTAAAATGAAATGATTTTAGTTTTTATTACTTTACTTCTTTACTTTTCAAAATTCATGCTTCTTTTAACATTAAGCTTAATTATTAAAATTTAAATTCTATCTTCTTTTCTTTCTTTAATTTTTCACTTATTCATAAATACCTGCCACTTCTTCTTTCTATTAGAATATTTCATATAACAGAAATTCTATTCTCTTTTCTTACTTTACTTCTTCGCATATTTTACAATGTTAATTTTTCTATCTAATAGCGTGATTCACAAAACAAATATTAAATCTTCTTTTCTTATTTTACTTCTTCACTTATTCGTAAAAAATTACTATTTCTTTCAAAAAGCTTACAAAATAAAAATGAAATTCTTACATCTTTTCATACTTTACTTCTTCACTTTTGAAAATTAACTTCTTTATTCTCGTAGCATACTCCTTAAAATTGAAATTAAATCTTCTTTTCTACTTCACTTTTCTTAGAAATCTTATCTCTCTTTCTCATTTTCTATTATTACTTTCAATTACCTAACTCATTCTCTTTTAATTCTTTTCTACTTCACTTTTCTTAGAAATCTTATCTCTCTTTCTCATTTTCTATTATCACTTTCAATTACCTAACTCAATCTCTTTTAATTCTTTTCTACTTCACTTTTCTTAGAAATCTTATCTCTCTTTCTCATTTTCTATTATCACTTTCAGTTACCTAACTCTGACTCTTTTACTTGCTTTTCTACTTCACTTTTCTTAGAAATCTTATCTCTCTTTCTCATTTTCTATTATCACTTTCAATTACCTAACTCAGACTCTTTTACTTGCTTTTCTACTTCACTTTTCTTAGAAATCTTATCTCTCTTTCTCATTTTCTATTATCACTTTCAATTACCTAACTCAGACTCTTTTACTTGCTTTTCTACTTCACTTTTCTTAGAAATCTTATCTCTCTTTCTCATTTTCTATTATTACTTTCAATTACCTAACTCAGACTCTTTTTCTTGCTTTTCTACTTCACTTTTCTTAGAAATCTTATCTCTCTTTCTCATTTTCTATTATTACTTTCAATTACCTAACTCAAACTCTTTTACTTGCTTTTCTACTTCACTTTTCTTAGAAATCTTATCTCTCTTTCTCATTTTCTATTATCACTTTCAATTACCTAACTCAGACTCTTTTACTTGCTTTTCTACTTCACTTTTCTTAGAAATCTTATCTCTCTTTCTCATTTTCTATTATCACTTTCAATTACCTAACTCAATCTCTTTTAATTCTTTTCTACTTCACTTTTCTTAGAAATCTTATCTCTCTTTCTCATTTTCTATTATTACTTTCAATTACCTAACTCAGACTCTTTTACTTGCTTTTCTACTTCACTTTTCTTAGAAATCTTATCTCTCTTTCTCATTTTCTATTATTACTTTCAATTACCTAACTCTGACTTCTTTTACTTGCTTTTCTACTTCACTTTTATTTGAAATCTTATCTCTCTTTCTCATTTTCTATTATTACTTTCAATTACCTAACTCAGACTCTTTTACTTGCTTTTCTACTTCACTTTTCTTAGAAATCTTATCTCTCTTTCTCATTTTCTATTATCACTTTCAATTACCTAACTCAGACTCTTTTACTTGCTTTTCTACTTCACTTTTCTTAGAAATCTTATCTCTCTTTCTCATTTTCTATTATTACTTTCAATTACCTAACTCAAACTCTTTTACTTGCTTTTCTACTTCACTTTTCTTAGAAATCTTATCTCTCTTTCTCATTTTCTATTATTACTTTCAATTACCTAACTCAGACTCTTTTTCTTGCTTTTCTACTTCACTTTTCTTAGAAATCTTATCTCTCTTTCTCATTTTCTATTATTACTTTCAGTTACCTAACTCTGACTCTTTTACTTGCTTTTCTACTTCACTTTTCTTAGAAATCTTATCTCTCTTTCTCATTTTCTATTATTACTTTCAATTACCTAACTCAGACTCTTTTACTTGCTTTTCTACTTCACTTTTCTTAGAAATCTTATCTCTCTTTCTCATTTTCTATTATTACTTTCAGTTACCTAACTCTGACTCTTTTACTTGCTTTTCTACTTCACTTTTCTTAGAAATCTTATCTCTCTTTCTCATTTTCTATTATTACTTTCAATTACCTAACTCAGACTCTTTTACTTGCTTTTCTAATTCACTTTTCTTAGAAATCTTATCTCTCTTTCTCATTTTCTATTATTACTTTCAATTACCTAACTCTGACTCTTTTACTTCTTTTCTACTTCACTTTTCTTAGAAATCTTATCTCTCTTTCTCATTTTCTATTATTACTTTCAATTACCTAACTCATTCTCTTTTACTTCTTTTCTACTTCACTTTTCTTAGAAATCTTATCTCTCTTTCTCATTTTCTATTATTACTTTCAATTACCTAACTCAGACTCTTTTACTTGCTTTTCTACTTCACTTTTCTTAGAAATCTTATCTCTCTTTCTCATTTTCTATTATCACTTTCAATTACCTAACTCAGACTCTTTTACTTGCTTTTCTAACTTCACTTTTCTTAGAAATCTTATCTCTCTTTCTCATTTTCTATTATTATTTTCAATTACCTAACTCAGACTCTTTTACTTCTTTTAATTCTTTTCTACTTCACTTTTCTTAGAAATCTTATCTCTCTTTCTCATTTTCTATTATTACTTTCAATTACCTAACTCTAGACTCTCTTTACTTGCTTTTCTACTTCACTTTTCTTAGAAATCTTATCTCTCTTTCTCATTTTCTATTATTCACTTTCAATTACCTAACTCAATCTCTTTTAACTTGCTTTTCTACTTCACTTTTCTTAGAAATCTTATCTCTCTTTCTCATTTTCTATTATCACTTTCAATTACCTAACTCAGACTCTTTTACTTGCTTTTCTACTTCACTTTTCTTAGAAATCTTATCTCTCTTTCTCATTTTCTATTATCACTTTCAATTACCTAACTCAGACTCTTTTACTTGCTTTTCTACTTCACTTTTCTTAGAAATCTTATCTCTCTTTCTCATTTTCTATTATCACTTTCAATTACCTAACTCAGACTCTTTTACTTGCTTTTCTACTTCACTTTTCTTAGAAATCTTATCTCTCTTTCTCATTTTCTATTATTACTTTCAGTTACCTAACTCTGACTCTTTTACTTGCTTTTCTACTTCACTTTTCTTAGAAATCTTATCTCTCTTTCTCATTTTCTATTATCACTTTCAATTACCTAACTCAATCTCTTTTAATTCTTTTCTATTTCACTTTTCTTAGAAATCTTATCTCTCTTTCTCATTTTCTATTATCACTTTCAGTTACCTAACTCTGACTCTTTTTTTGCTTTTCTACTTCACTTTTCTTAGAAATCTTATCTCTCTTTCTCATTTTCTATTATTACTTTCAATTACCTAACTCAGACTCTTTTACTTGCTTTTCTACTTCACTTTTCTTAGAAATCTTATCTCTCTTTCTCATTTTCTATTATTACTTTCAATTACCTAACTCATTCTCTTTTACTTGCTTTTCTACTTCACTTTTCTTAGAAATCTTATCTCTCTTTCTCATTTTCTATTATTACTTTCAATTACCTAACTCTGACTCTTTTACTTGCTTTTCTACTTCACTTTTCTTAGAAATCTTATCTCTCTTTCTCATTTTCTATTATTACTTTCAATTACCTAACTCTGACTCTTTTACTTGCTTTTCTACTTCACTTTTCTTAGAAATCTTATCTCTCTTTCTCATTTTCTATTATGACTTTCAGTTACCTAACTCAATCTCTTTTAATTCTTTTCTACTTCACTTTTCTTAGAAATCTTATCTCTCTTTCTCATTTTCTTTTATTACTTTCAATTACCTAACTCAGACTCTTTTACTGTCTTTTCTAATTCACTTTTCTTAGAAATCTTATCTCTCTTTCTCATTTTCTATTATTACTTTCAGTTACCTAACTCTGACTCTTTTACTTGCTTTTCTACTTCACTTTTCTTAGAAATCTTATCTCTCTTTCTCATTTTCTATTATTACTTTCAATTACCTAACTCTGACTCTTTTACTTCTTTTCTACTTCACTTTTCTTAGAAATCTTATCTCTCTTTCTCATTTTCTATTATTATTTTCAATTACCTAACTCATTCTCTTTTAATTCTTTTCTACTTCACTTTTCTTAGAAATCTTATCTCTCTTTCTCATTTTCTATTATTACTTTCAGTTACCTAACTCTGACTCTTTTACTTCTTTTCTACTTCACTTTTCTTAGAAATCTTATCTCTCTTTCTCATTTTCTATTATCACTTTCAATTACCTAACTCAGACTCTTTTACTTGCTTTTCTAATTCACTTTTCTTAGAAATCTTATCTCTCTTTCTCATTTTCTATTATTACTTTCAATTACCTAACTCAGACTCTTTTACTTCCTTTTCTACTTCACTTTTCTTAGAAATCTTATCTCTCTTTCTCATTTTCTATTATCACTTTCAATTACCTAACTCTGACTCCTTTACTTGCTTTTCTACTTCACTTTTCTTAGAAATCTTATCTCTCTTTCTCATTTTCTATTATCACTTTCAATTACCTAACTCAATCTCTTTTAATTCTTTTCTACTTCACTTTTCTTAGAAATCTTATCTCTCTTTCTCATTTTCTATTATCACTTTCAATTACCTAACTCAGACTCTTTTACTTGCTTTTCTACTTCACTTTTCTTAGAAATCTTATCTCTCTTTCTCATTTTCTATTATTACTTTCAATTACCTAACTCTGACTCTTTTACTTGCTTTTCTACTTCACTTTTCTTAGAAATCTTATCTCTCTTTCACATTTTCTATTATTACTTTCAATTACCTAACTCTGACTCTTTTACTTGCTTTTCTACTTCACTTTTCTTAGAAATCTTATCTCTCTTTCTCATTTTCTATTATCACTTTCAGTTACCTAACTCTGACTCTTTTACTTGCTTTTCTACTTCACTTTTCTTAGAAATCTTATCTCTCTTTCTCATTTTCTATTATTACTTTCAATTACCTAACTCAGACTCTTTTTCTTGCTTTTCTACTTCACTTTTCTTAGAAATCTTATCTCTCTTTCTCATTTTCTATTATCACTTTCAGTTACCTAACTCTGACTCTTTTACTTGCTTTTCTACTTCACTTTTCTTAGAAATCTTATCTCTCTTTCACATTTTCTATTATCACTTTCAATTACCTAACTCTGACTCTTTTACTTGCTTTTCTACTTCACTTTTCTTAGAAATCTTATCTCTCTTTCTCATTTTCTATTATTACTTTCAGTTACCTAACTCTGACTCTTTTACTTCTTTTCTACTTCACTTTTCTTAGAAATCTTATCTCTCTTTCTCATTTTCTATTATCACTTTAAGTTACCTAACTCAAACTCTTTTACTTGCTTTTCTACTTCACTTTTCTTAGAAATCTTATCTCTCTTTCTCATTTTCTATTATTACTTTCAATTACCTAACTCAGACTCTTTTTCTTGCTTTTCTACTTCACTTTTCTTAGAAATCTTATCTCTCTTTGTCATTTTCTATTATTACTTTCAATTACCTAACTCAGACTCTTTTACTTGCTTTTCTACTTCACTTTTCTTAGAAATCTTATCTCTCTTTCTCATTTTCTATTATTACTTTCAATTACCTAACTCATTCTCCTTTACTTGCTTTTCTACTTCACTTTTCTTAGAAATCTTATCTCTCTTTCACATTTTCTATTATTACTTTCAGTTACCTAACTCTGACTCTTTTACTTGCTTTTCTACTTCACTTTTCTTAGAAATCTTATCTCTCTTTCTCATTTTCTATTATTACTTTCAGTTACCTAACTCTGACTCTTTTACTTCTTTTCTACTTCACTTTTCTTAGAAATCTTATCTCTCTTTCACATTTTCTATTATTACTTTCAGTTACCTAACTCTGACTCTTTTACTTGCTTTTCTACTTCACTTTTCTTAGAAATCTTATCTCTCTTTCTCATTTTCTATTATTACTTTCAATTACCTAACTCAGACTCTTTTACTTGCTTTTCTACTTCACTTTTCTTAGAAATCTTATCTCTCTTTCTCATTTTCTATTATTACTTTCAGTTACCTAACTCTGACTCTTTTACTTCTTTTCTACTTCACTTTTCTTAGAAATCTTATCTCTCTTTCTCATTTTCTATTATCACTTTAAGTTACCTAACTCAAACTCTTTTACTTGCTTTTCTACTTCACTTTTCTTAGAAATCTTATCTCTCTTTCTCATTTTCTATTATTACTTTCAATTACCTAACTCAGACTCTTTTTCTTGCTTTTCTACTTCACTTTTCTTAGAAATCTTATCTCTCTTTCTCATTTTCTATTATCACTTTCAGTTACCTAACTCTGACTCTTTTACTTGCTTTTCTACTTCACTTTTCTTAGAAATCTTATCTCTCTTTCACATTTTCTATTATCACTTTCAATTACCTAACTCTGACTCTTTTACTTGCTTTTCTACTTCACTTTTCTTAGAAATCTTATCTCTCTTTCTCATTTTCTATTATTACTTTCAGTTACCTAACTCTGACTCTTTTACTTGCTTTTCTACTTCACTTTTCTTAGAAATCTTATCTCTCTTTCTCATTTTCTATTATCACTTTCAATTACCTAACTCAATCTCTTTTAATTCTTTTCTACTTCACTTTTCTTAGAAATCTTATCTCTCTTTCTCATTTTCTATTATTACTTTCAGTTACCTAACTCTGACTCTTTTACTTGCTTTTCTACTTCACTTTTCTTAGAAATCTTATCTCTCTTTCTCATTTTCTATTATTACTTTCAATTACCTAACTCAGACTCTTTTACTTGCTTTTCTACTTCACTTTTCTTAGAAATCTTATCTCTCTTTCTCATTTTCTATTATTACTTTCAATTACCTAACTCATTCTCCTTTACTTGCTTTTCTACTTCACTTTTCTTAGAAATCTTATCTCTCTTTCTCATTTTCTATTATTACTTTCAATTACCTAACTCTGACTCTTTTACTTGCTTTTCTACTTCACTTTTCTTAGAAATCTTATCTCTCTTTCTCATTTTCTATTATTACTTTCAGTTACCTAACTCTGACTCTTTTACTTGCTTTTCTACTTCACTTTTCTTAGAAATCTTATCTCTCTTTCTCATTTTCTATTATGACTTTCAGTTACCTAGCTCTGACTCTTTTACTTGATTCTCTACTTCACTTTTCATAACAATCTTATCTCTCTTTCTCATTTTCTATTATTACTTTCAGTTACCTAACTCTGACTCTTTTACTTGCTTTTCTACTTCACTTTTATTAGAAATCTTATCTCTCTTTCTCATTTTCTATTATTACTGTCAATTACCTAACTCAGACTCTTTTACTTGCTTTTCTACTTCACTTTTATTAGAAATCTTATCTCTCTTTCTCATTTTCTATTATTACTTTCAATTACCTAACTCAGACTCTTTTACTTGCTTTTCTACTTCACTTTTCTTAGTAATCTTATCTCTCTTTCTCATTTTCTATTATTATTTTCAATTACCTAACTCATTCTCTTTTACTTGCTTTTCTACTTCACTTTTCTTAGAAATCTTATCTCTCTTTCTCATTTTCTATTATTACTTTCAATTACCTAACTCAGACTCTTTTTCTTGCTTTTCTACTTCACTTTTCTTAGAAATCTTATCTCTCTTTCTCATTTTCTATTATCACTTTCAATTACCTAACTCATTCTCCTTTACTTGCTTTTCTACTTCACTTTTCTTAGAAATCTTATCTCTCTTTCACATTTTCTATTATTACTTTCAATTACCTAACTCTGACTCTTTTACTTGCTTTTCTACTTCACTTTTCTTA
Organism: Loxodes magnus; assembly: GCA_946699065.1. Taxonomy (NCBI): domain Eukaryota; phylum Ciliophora; class Karyorelictea; order Loxodida; family Loxodidae; genus Loxodes; species Loxodes magnus. The sequence goes on from CAMPDV010005141.1 coordinate 10,525, forward strand.
GAAATCTTATCTCTCTTTCTCATTTTCTATTATTACTTTCAGTTACCTAACTCTGACTCTTTTACTTGCTTTTCTACTTCACTTTTCTTAGAAATCTTATCTCTCTTTCTCATTTTCTATTATGACTTTCAGTTACCTAGCTCTGACTCTTTTACTTGATTCTCTACTTCACTTTTCATAACAATCTTATCTCTCTTTCTCATTTTCTATTATTACTGTCAATTACCTAACTCAGACTCTTTTTGCTTTTCTACTTCACTTTTATTAGAAATCTTATCTCTCTTTCTCATTTTCTATTATTACTTTCAATTACCTAACTCTGACTCTTTTACTTGCTTTTCTACTTCACTTTTCTTAGAAATCTTATCTCTCTTTCTCATTTTCTATTATCACTTTCAATTACCTAACTCTGAATCTTTTACTTCTTTTCTACTTCACTTTTCTTAGAAATCTTATCTCTCTTTCACATTTTCTATTATCACTTTCAGTTACCTAACTCTGACTCTTTTACTTGCTTTTCTACTTCACTTTTCTTAGAAATCTTATCTCTCTTTCTCATTTTCTATTATTACTTTCAATTACCTAACTCTGACTCTTTTACTTGCTTTTCTACTTCACTTTTCTTAGAAATCTTATCTCTCTTTCACATTTTCTATTATTACTTTCAATTACCTAACTCTGACTCTTTTACTTGCTTTTCTACTTCACTTTTCTTAGAAATCTTATCTCTCTTTCTCATTTTCTATTATCACTTTCAGTTACCTAACTCTGACTCTTTTACTTGCTTTTCTACTTCACTTTTATTTGAAATCTTATCTCTCTTTCTCATTTTCTATTATGACTTTCAGTTACCTAGCTCTGACTCTTTTACTTGCTTTTCTACTTCACTTTTCTTAGAAATCTTATCTCTCTTTCTCATTTTCTATTATTACTTTCAATTACCTAACTCAGACTCTTTTACTTGCTTTTCTACTTCACTTTTCTTAGAAATCTTATCTCTCTTTCTCATTTTCTATTATTACTTTCAATTACCTAACTCATTCTCCTTTACTTGCTTTTCTACTTCACTTTTCTTAGAAATCTTATCTCTCTTTCTCATTTTGTATTATTACTTTCAGTTACCTAACTCTGACTCCTTTACTTGCTTTTCTACTTCACTTTTCTTAGAAATCTTATCTCTCTTTCTCATTTTCTATTATTACTTTCAATTACCTAACTCTGACTCTTTTACTTGCTTTTCTACTTCACTTTTCTTAGAAATCTTATCTCTCTTTCTCATTTTCTATTATTACTTTCAGTTACCTAACTCTGACTCTTTTACTTGCTTTTCTACTTCACTTTTCATAACAATCTTATCTCTCTTTCTCATTTTCTATTATTACTGTCAATTACCTAACTCAGACTCTTTTTGCTTTTCTACTTCACTTTTATTAGAAATCTTATCTCTCTTTCTCATTTTCTATTATTACTTTCAATTACCTAACTCAGACTCTTTTACTTGCTTTTCTACTTCACTTTTATTTGAAATCTTATCTCTCTTTCTCATTTTCTATTATTACTTTCAATTACCTAACTCAGACTCTTTTACTTGCTTTTCTACTTCACTTTTCTTAGAAATCTTATCTCTCTTTCTCATTTTCTATTATTACTTTCAGTTACCTAACTCTGACTCTTTTACTTGCTTTTCTACTTCACTTTTATTAGAAATCTTATCTCTCTTTCTCATTTTCTATTATCACTTTCAATTACCTAACTCTGACTCTTTTACTTGCTTTTCTACTTCACTTTTCTTAGAAATCTTATCTCTCTTTCTCATTTTGTATTATTACTTTCAGTTACCTAACTCAATCTCTTTTAATTCTTTTCTACTTCACTTTTCATAGAAATCTTATCTCTCTTTCTCATTTTCTATTATTACTTTCAATTACCTAACTCAGACTCTTTTACTTGCTTTTCTACTTCACTTTTCTTAGAAATCTTATCTCTCTTTCACATTTTCTATTATTACTTTCAATTACCTAACTCTGACTCTTTTACTTGCTTTTCTACTTCACTTTTCTTAGAAATCTTATCTCTCTTTCTCATTTTCTATTATTACTTTCAATTACCTAACTCAGACTCTTTTACTTGCTTTTCTACTTCACTTTTCTTAGAAATCTTATCTCTCTTTCTCATTTTCTATTATTACTTTCAATTACCTAACTCATTCTCCTTTACTTGCTTTTCTACTTCACTTTTCTTAGAAATCTTATCTCTCTTTCACATTTTCTATTATTACTTTCAATTACCTAACTCTGACTCTTTTACTTGCTTTTCTACTTCACTTTTCTTAGAAATCTTATCTCTCTTTCTCATTTTCTATTATCACTTTCAATTACCTAACTCTGACTCTTTTACTTCTTTTCTACTTCACTTTTCTTAGAAATCTTATCTCTCTTTCTCATTTTCTATTATTACTGTCAATTACCTAACTCAGACTCTTTTTGCTTTTCTACTTCACTTTTCTTAGAAATCTTATCTCTCTTTCTCATTTTCTATTATCACTTTCAATTACCTAACTCAGACTCTTTTACTTGCTTTTCTACTTCACTTTTCTTAGAAATCTTATCTCTCTTTCTCATTTTCTATTATTACTTTCAATTACCTAACTCTGACTCTTTTACTTGCTTTTCTACTTCACTTTTCTTAGAAATCTTATCTCTCTTTCTCATTTTCTATTATGACTTTCAATTACCTAACTCAGACTCTTTTACTTGCTTTTCTACTTCACTTTTCTTATAAATCTTATCTCTCTTTCTCATTTTCTATTATCACTTTCAATTACCTAACTCAGACTCTTTTACTTGCTTTTCTACTTCACTTTTCTTAGAAATCTTATCTCTCTTTCTCATTTTCTATTATCACTTTCAATTACCTAACTCTGAATCTTTTAATTCTTTTCTACTTCACTTTTCTTAGAAATCTTATCTCTCTTTCTCATTTTCTATTATTACTTTCAATTACCTAACTCTGACTCCTTTACTTGCTTTTCTAATTCACTTTTCTTAGAAATCTTATCTCTCTTTCTCATATTCTATTATCACTTTCAATTACCTAATTCAGTCTCTTTTAATTCTTTTCTAATTCACTTTTCTTAGTAATCTTATCTCTCTTTCTCATTTTCTATTATTACTTTCAATTACCTAACTCATTCTCCTTTACTTGCTTTTCTACTTCACTTTTCTTAGAAATCTTATCTCTCTTTCTCATTTTGTATTATTACTTTCAGTTACCTAACTCAATCTCTTTTAATTCTTTTCTACTTCACTTTTCTTAGAAATCTTATCTCTCTTTCTCATTTTCTATTATGACTTTCAGTTACCTAACTCTGACTCTTTTACTTGCTTTTCTACTTCACTTTTCTTAGAAATCTTATCTCTCTTTCTCATTTTCTATTATGACTTTCAGTTACCTAGCTCTGACTCTTTTAGTTGATTTTCTACTTCACTTATCATAGAAATCTTATCTCTCTTTCTCATTTTCTATTATTACTTTCAATTACCTAACTCATTCTCTTTTAATTCTTTTCTACTTCACTTTTCTTAGAAATCTTATCTCTCTTTCTCATTTTCTATTATTACTTTCAGTTACCTAACTCTGACTCTTTTACTTGCTTTTCTACTTCACTTTTCTTAGAAATCTTATCTCTCTTTCTCATTTTCTATTATCACTTTCAATTACCTAACTCAATATCTTTTAATTCTTTTCTACTTCACTTTTCTTAGAAATCTTATCTCTCTTTCTCATTTTCTATTATTACTTTCAATTACCTAACTCAGACTCTTTTACTTGCTTTTCTACTTCACTTTTCTTAGTAATCTTATCTCTCTTTCTCATATTCTATTATCACTTTCAATTACCTAACTCTGACTCTTTTAATTCTTTTCTACTTCACTTTCCTTAGAAATCTTATCTCTCTTTCTCATTTTCTATTATCACTTTCAGTTACCTAACTCTGACTCTTTTACTTGCTTTTCTACTTCACTTTTCTTAGAAATCTTATCTCTCTTTCACATTTTCTATTATTACTTTCAATTACCTAACTCAGACTCTTTTACTTGCTTTTCTACTTCACTTTTCTTAGAAATCTTATCTCTCTTTCTCATTTTCTATTATTACTTTCAATTACCTAACTCATTCTCCTTTACTTGCTTTTCTACTTCACTTTTCTTAGAAATCTTATCTCTCTTTCACATTTTCTATTATTACTTTCAATTACCTAACTCTGACTCTTTTACTTGCTTTTCTACTTCACTTTTCTTAGAAATCTTATCTCTCTTTCTCATTTTCTATTATTACTGTCAATTACCTAACTCTGACTCTTTTACTTGCTTTTCTACTTCACTTTTCTTAGAAATCTTATCTCTCTTTCTCATTTTCTATTATTACTTTCAATTACCTAACTCTGACTCTTTTACTTGCTTTTCTACTTCACTTTTCTTAGAAATCTTATCTCTCTTTCACATTTTCTATTATTACTTTCAATTACCTAACTCTGACTCTTTTACTTGCTTTTCTAATTCGCTTTTCTTAGAAATCTTATCTCTCTTTCTCATTTTCTATTATCACTTTCAGTTACCTAACTCTGACTCTTTTACTTGCTTTTCTACTTCACTTTTCTTAGAAATCTTATCTCTCTTTCTCATTTTCTATTATTACTTTCAATTACCTAACTCTGACTCTTTTACTTGCTTTTCTACTTCACTTTTCTTAGAAATCTTATCTCTCTTTCACATTTTCTATTATTACTTTCAATTACCTAACTCTGACTCTTTTACTTGCTTTTCTAATTCGCTTTTCTTAGAAATCTTATCTCTCTTTCTCATTTTCAGTTATCACTTTCAATTACCTAACTCTGACTCTTTTAATTCTTTTCTACTTCACTTTTCTTAGAAATCTTATCTCTCTTTCTCATTTTCTATTATTACTTTCAATTACCTAACTCTGACTCTTTTAATTCTTTTCTACTTCACTTTTCTTAGAAATCTTATCTCTCTTTCTCATTTTCTATTATCACTTTCAATTACCTAACTCAGACTCTTTTACTTGCTTTTCTAATTCACTTTTCTTAGAAATCTTATCTCTCTTTCTCATTTTCTATTATCACTTTCAATTACCTAACTCAGACTCTTTTACTTGCTTTTCTAATTCACTTTTCTTAGAAATCTTATCTCTCTTTCTCATTTTCTATTATTATTTTCAATTACCTAACTCAGTCTCTTTTAATTCTTTTCTACTTCACTTTTCTTAGTAATCTTATCTCTCTTTCTCATTTTCTATTATCACTTTCAATTACCTAACTCATTCTCTTTTAATTCTTTTCTACTTCACTTTTCTTAGAAATCTTATCTCTCTTTCTCATTTTCTATTATTACTTTCAGTTACCTAACTCAGACTCTTTTACTTGCTTTTCTACTTCACTTTTCTTAGTAATCTTATCTCTCTTTCTCATTTTCTATTATTACTTTCAATTACCTAACTCATTCTCCTTTACTTGCTTTTCTACTTCACTTTTCTTAGAAATCTTATCTCTCTTTCTCATTTTGTATTATTACTTTCAGTTACCTAACTCAATCTCTTTTAATTCTTTTCTACTTCACTTTTCATAGAAATCTTATCTCTCTTTCTCATTTTCTATTATTACTTTCAATTACCTAACTCAGACTCTTTTACTTGCTTTTCTACTTCACTTTTCTTAGAAATCTTATCTCTCTTTCACATTTTCTATTATTACTTTCAATTACCTAACTCTGACTCTTTTACTTGCTTTTCTACTTCACTTTTCTTAGAAATCTTATCTCTCTTTCACATTTTCTATTATTACTTTCAATTACCTAACTCAATCTCTTTTAATTCTTTTCTACTTCACTTTTCATAGAAATCTTATCTCTCTTTCTCATTTTCTATTATTACTTTCAATTACCTAACTCAGACTCTTTTACTTGCTTTTCTACTTCACTTTTCTTAGAAATCTTATCTCTCTTTCTCATTTTCTATTATTACTTTCAATTACCTAACTCAGACTCTTTTACTTGCTTTTCTACTTCACTTTTCTTAGAAATCTTATCTCTCTTTCTCATTTTCTATTATTACTTTCAATTACCTAACTCATTCTCCTTTACTTGCTTTTCTACTTCACTTTTCTTAGAAATCTTATCTCTCTTTCTCATTTTGTATTATTACTTTCAGTTACCTAACTCTGACTCTTTTTCTTGCTTTTCTACTTCACTTTTCTTAGAAATCTTATCTCTCTTTCTCATATTCTATTATCACTTTCAATTACCTAACTCTGACTCTTTTACTTCTTTTCTACTTCACTTTTCATAGAAATCTTATCTCTCTTTCTCATTTTCTATTATTACTTTCAATTACCTAACTCAGACTATTTTACTTGCTTTTCTACTTCACTTTTCTTAGAAATCTTATCTCTCTTTCACATTTTCTATTATTACTTTCAATTACCTAACTCTGACTCTTTTACTTGCTTTTCTAATTCGCTTTTCTTAGAAATCTTATCTCTCTTTCTCATTTTCTATTATCACTTTCAATTACCTAACTCTGACTCTTTTAATTCTTTTCTACTTCACTTTTCTTAGAAATCTTATCTCTCTTTCTCATTTTCTATTATTACTTTCAATTACCTAACTCAGACTCTTTTACTTGCTTTTCTACTTCACTTTTCTTAGAAATCTTATCTCTCTTTCTCATTTTCTATTATTACTTTCAATTACCTAACTCAGACTCTTTTTCTTGCTTTTCTACTTCACTTTTCTTAGAAATCTTATCTCTCTTTCTCATTTTCTATTATCACTTTCAGTTACCTAACTCTGACTCTTTTACTTGCTTTTCTACTTCACTTTTCTTAGAAATCTTATCTCTCTTTCTCATTTTCTATTATTACTTTCAATTACCTAACTCTGACTCTTTTACTTGCTTTTCTACTTCACTTTTCTTAGAAATCTTATCTCTCTTTCACATTTTCTATTATTACTTTCAATTACCTAACTCTGACTCTTTTAATTCTTTTCTACTTCACTTTTCTTAGAAATCTTATCTCTCTTTCTCATTTTCTATTATTACTTTCAATTACCTAACTCTGACTCTTTTAATTCTTTTCTACTTCACTTTTCTTAGAAATCTTATCTCTCTTTCTCATTTTCTATTATCACTTTCAATTACCTAACTCAGACTCTTTTACTTGCTTTTCTAATTCACTTTTCTTAGAAATCTTATCTCTCTTTCTCATTTTCTATTATCACTTTCAATTACCTAACTCAGACTCTTTTACTTGCTTTTCTAATTCACTTTTCTTAGAAATCTTATCTCTCTTTCTCATTTTCTATTATTATTTTCAATTACCTAACTCAGTCTCTTTTAATTCTTTTCTACTTCACTTTTCTTAGTAATCTTATCTCTCTTTCTCATTTTCTATTATCACTTTCAATTACCTAACTCATTCTCTTTTAATTCTTTTCTACTTCACTTTTCTTAGAAATCTTATCTCTCTTTCTCATTTTCTATTATTACTTTCAGTTACCTAACTCAGACTCTTTTACTTGCTTTTCTACTTCACTTTTCTTAGTAATCTTATCTCTCTTTCTCATTTTCTATTATTACTTTCAATTACCTAACTCATTCTCCTTTACTTGCTTTTCTACTTCACTTTTCTTAGAAATCTTATCTCTCTTTCTCATTTTGTATTATTACTTTCAGTTACCTAACTCAATCTCTTTTAATTCTTTTCTACTTCACTTTTCATAGAAATCTTATCTCTCTTTCTCATTTTCTATTATTACTTTCAATTACCTAACTCAGACTCTTTTACTTGCTTTTCTACTTCACTTTTCTTAGAAATCTTATCTCTCTTTCACATTTTCTATTATTACTTTCAATTACCTAACTCTGACTCTTTTACTTGCTTTTCTACTTCACTTTTCTTAGAAATCTTATCTCTCTTTCACATTTTCTATTATTACTTTCAATTACCTAACTCAATCTCTTTTAATTCTTTTCTACTTCACTTTTCATAGAAATCTTATCTCTCTTTCTCATTTTCTATTATTACTTTCAATTACCTAACTCAGACTCTTTTACTTGCTTTTCTACTTCACTTTTATTTGAAATCTTATCTCTCTTTCTCATTTTCTATTATTACTTTCAATTACCTAACTCAGACTCTTTTACTTGCTTTTCTACTTCACTTTTCTTAGAAATCTTATCTCTCTTTCTAATTTTCTATTATCACTTTCAATTACCTAACTCTGACTCTTTTACTTCTTTTCTACTTCACTTTTCTTAGAAATCTTATCTCTCTTTCTCATTTTCTATTATTACTTTCAATTACCTAACTCAGACTCTTTTACTTGCTTTTCTACTTCACTTTTCTTAGAAATCTTATCTCTCTTTCACATTTTCTATTATTACTTTCAATTACCTAACTCTGACTCTTTTACTTGCTTTTCTACTTCACTTTTCTTAGAAATCTTATCTCTCTTTCACATTTTCTATTATTACTTTCAATTACCTAACTCAGACTCTTTTTGCTTTTCTACTTCACTTTTATTAGAAATCTTATCTCTCTTTCTCATTTTCTATTATTACTTTCAATTACCTAACTCAGTCTCTTTTAATTCTTTTCTACTTCACTTTTCTTAGAAATCTTATCTCTCTTTCTCATTTTGTATTATTACTTTCAGTTACCTAACTCAATCTCTTTTAATTCTTTTCTACTTCACTTTTCTTAGAAATCTTATCTCTCTTTCTCATTTTCTATTATTACTTTCAGTTACCTAACTCTGACTCTTTTACTTGCTTTTCTACTTCACTTTTCTTAGAAATCTTATCTCTCTTTCTCATTTTCTATTATTACTTTCAATTACCTAACTCAGACTCTTTTACTTGCTTTTCTACTTCACTTTTCTTATAAATCTTATCTCTCTTTCTCATTTTCTATTATCACTTTCAATTACCTAACTCAGACTCTTTTACTTGCTTTTCTACTTCACTTTTCTTAGAAATCTTATCTCTCTTTCTCATTTTCTATTATCACTTTCAATTACCTAACTCTGAATCTTTTAATTCTTTTCTACTTCACTTTTCTTAGAAATCTTATCTCTCTTTCTCATTTTCTATTATGACTTTCAATTACCTAACTCTGACTCCTTTACTTGCTTTTCTAATTCACTTTTCTTAGAAATCTTATCTCTCTTTCTCATATTCTATTATCACTTTCAATTACCTAATTCAGTCTTTTTTAATTCTTTTCTAATTCACTTTTCTTAGAAATCTTATCTCTCTTTCTCATTTTCTATTATTACTTTCAGTTACCTAACTCAGTCTCTTTTACTTGCTTTTCTACTTCACTTTTCTTAGAAATCTTATCTCTCTTTCACATTTTCTATTATTACTTTCAATTACCTAACTCAGACTCTTTTACTTGCTTTTCTACTTCACTTTTCTTAGAAATCTTATATCTCTTTCTCATTTTCTATTATTACTTTCAATTACCTAACTCATTCTCCTTTACTTGCTTTTCTACTTCACTTTTCTTAGAAATCTTATCTCTCTTTCACATTTTCTATTATTACTTTCAATTACCTAACTCAGACTCTTTTACTTGCTTTTCTACTTCACTTTTCTTAGAAATCTTATCTCTCTTTCTCATTTTCTATTATTACTGTCAATTACCTAACTCTGACTCTTTTACTTGCTTTTCTACTTCACTTTTCTTAGAAATCTTATCTCTCTTTCTCATTTTCTATTATTACTTTCAATTACCTAACTCTGACTCTTTTACTTGCTTTTCTAATTCGCTTTTCTTAGAAATCTTATCTCTCTTTCTCATTTTCTATTATCACTTTCAGTTACCTAACTCTGACTCTTTTACTTGCTTTTCTACTTCACTTTTATTTGAAATCTTATCTCTCTTTCTCATTTTCTATTATTACTGTCAATTGCTTAATTCAGTCTCTTTTACTTCTTTTCTACTTCACTTTTCTTATAAATCTTATCTCTCTTTCTCATTTTCTATTATCACTTTCAATTACCTAACTCAGACTCTTTTACTTGCTTTTCTACTTCACTTTTCTTAGAAATCTTATCTCTCTTTCTCATTTTGTATTATTACTTTCAGTTACCTAACTCTGACTCTTTTACTTCTTTTCTACTTCACTTTTCTTAGAAATCTTATCTCTCTTTCTCATTTTCTATTATTATTTTCAATTACCTAACTCAGACTCTTTTTCTTGCTTTTCTACTTCACTTTTCTTAAAAATCTTATCTCTCTTTCTCATTTTCTATTATCACTTTCAATTACCTAACTCAGACTCTTTTTCTTGCTTTTCTACTTCACTTTTATTTGAAATCTTATCTCTCTTTCTCATTTTCTATTATCATTTTCAATTACCTAACTCAGACTCTTTTTCTTGCTTTTCTACTTCACTTTTATTTGAAATCTTATCTCTCTTTCTCATTTTCTATTATCACTTTCAATTACCTAACTCAGACTCTTTTACTTGCTTTTCTAATTCACTTTTCTTAGAAATCTTATCTCTCTTTCACATTTTCTATTATTTCTTTCAATTACCTAACTCTGACTCTTTTACTTGCTTTTCTAATTCACTTTTCTTTGAAATCTTATCTCTCTTTCTCATTTTCTATTATTATTTTCAATTACCTAACTCAGTCTCCTTTACTTGCTTTTCTACTTCACTTTTCTTATAAATCTTATCTCTCTTTCTCATTTTCTATTATCACTTTCAGTTACCTAACTCAGACTCTTTTACTTGCTTTTCTAATTCACTTTTCTTAGAAATCTTATCTCTCTTTCTCATTTTCTATTATCACTTTCAATTACCTAACTCAGACTCTTTTACTTGCTTTTCTAATTCACTTTTCTTAGAAATCTTATCTCTCTTTCTCATTTTCTATTATTACTTTCAATTACCTAACTCAGACTCTTTTACTTGCTTTTCTACTTCACTTTTCTTAGAAATCTTATCTCTCTTTCTCATTTTCTATTATTACTGTCAATTACCTAACTCTGACTCTTTTACTTGCTTTTCTACTTCACTTTTCTTAGAAATCTTATCTCTCTTTCTCATTTTCTATTATTACTTTCAATTACCTAACTCTGACTCTTTTACTTGCTTTTCTACTTCACTTTTCTTAGAAATCTTATCTCTCTTTCACATTTTCTATTATTACTTTCAATTACCTAACTCTGACTCTTTTACTTGCTTTTCTAATTCGCTTTTCTTAGAAATCTTATCTCTCTTTCTCATTTTCTATTATCACTTTCAGTTACCTAACTCTGACTCTTTTACTTGCTTTTCTACTTCACTTTTATTTGAAATCTTATCTCTCTTTCTCATTTTCTATTATTACTGTCAATTGCTTAATTCAGTCTCTTTTACTTCTTTTCTACTTCACTTTTCTTATAAATCTTATCTCTCTTTCTCATTTTCTATTATCACTTTCAATTACCTAACTCAGACTCTTTTACTTGCTTTTCTAATTCACTTTTCTTAGAAATCTTATCTCTCTTTCTCATTTTCTATTATCACTTTCAATTACCTAACTCAGACTCTTTTACTTGCTTTTCTAATTCACTTTTCTTAGAAATCTTATCTCTCTTTCTCATTTTCTATTATTATTTTCAATTACCTAACTCAGTCTCCTTTACTTGCTTTTCTACTTCACTTTTCTTATAAATCTTATCTCTCTTTCTCATTTTCTATTATCACTTTCAATTACCTAACTCTGACTCTTTTACTTGCTTTTCTAATTCACTTTTCTTAGAAATCTTATCTCTCTTTCTCATTTTCTATTATCACTTTCAATTACCTAACTCAGACTCTTTTACTTGCTTTTCTAATTCACTTTTCTTAGAAATCTTATCTCTCTTTCTCATTTTCTATTATTATTTTCAATTACCTAACTCAGTCTCTTTTAATTCTTTTCTACTTCACTTTTCTTAGTAATCTTATCTCTCTTTCTCATTTTCTATTATCACTTTCAATTACCTAACTCATTCTCTTTTAATTCTTTTCTACTTCACTTTTCTTAGAAATCTTATCTCTCTTTCTCATTTTCTATTATTACTTTCAGTTACCTAACTCAGACTCTTTTACTTGCTTTTCTACTTCACTTTTCTTAGTAATCTTATCTCTCTTTCTCATTTTCTATTATTACTTTCAATTACCTAACTCATTCTCCTATACTTGCTTTTCTACTTCACTTTTCTTAGAAATCTTATCTCTCTTTCTCATTTTGTATTATTACTTTCAGTTACCTAACTCAATCTCTTTTAATTCTTTTCTACTTCACTTTTCATAGAAATCTTATCTCTCTTTCTCATTTTCTATTATTACTTTCAATTACCTAACTCTGACTCTTTTACTTGCTTTTCTACTTCACTTTTCTTAGAAATCTTATCTCTCTTTCACATTTTCTATTATTACTTTCAATTACCTAACTCAATCTCTTTTAATTCTTTTCTACTTCACTTTTCATAGAAATCTTATCTCTCTTTCTCATTTTCTATTATTACTTTCAATTACCTAACTCTGACTCTTTTACTTGCTTTTCTACTTCACTTTTCTTAGTAATCTTATCTCTCTTTCTCATTTTCTATTATTACTTTCAATTACCTAACTCATTCTCCTATACTTGCTTTTCTACTTCACTTTTCTTAGAAATCTTATCTCTCTTTCTCATTTTGTATTATTACTTTCAGTTACCTAACTCAATCTCTTTTACTTGCTTTTCTACTTCACTTTTCTTAGAAATCTTATCTCTCTTTCACATTTTCTATTATCACTTTCAATTACCTAACTCATTCTCTTTTAATTCTTTTCTACTTCACTTTTCTTAGAAATCTTATCTCTCTTTCTCATTTTCTATTATTACTTTCAGTTACCTAACTCAGACTCTTTTACTTGCTTTTCTACTTCACTTTTCTTAGTAATCTTATCTCTCTTTCTCATTTTCTATTATTACTTTCAATTACCTAACTCATTCTCCTATACTTGCTTTTCTACTTCACTTTTCTTAGAAATCTTATCTCTCTTTCTCATTTTGTATTATTACTTTCAGTTACCTAACTCAATCTCTTTTAATTCTTTTCTACTTCACTTTTCATAGAAATCTTATCTCTCTTTCTCATTTTCTATTATTACTTTCAATTACCTAACTCTGACTCTTTTACTTGCTTTTCTACTTCACTTTTCTTAGAAATCTTATCTCTCTTTCTCATTTTCTATTATTACTTTCAATTACCTAACTCTGACTCTTTTACTTGCTTTTCTACTTCACTTTTCTTAGAAATCTTATCTCTCTTTCACATTTTCTATTATCACTTTCAATTACCTAACTCATTCTCTTTTAATTCTTTTCTACTTCACTTTTCTTAGAAATCTTATCTCTCTTTCTCATTTTCTATTATTACTTTCAGTTACCTAACTCAGACTCTTTTACTTGCTTTTCTACTTCACTTTTCTTAGTAATCTTATCTCTCTTTCTCATTTTCTATTATTACTTTCAATTACCTAACTCATTCTCCTATACTTGCTTTTCTACTTCACTTTTCTTAGAAATCTTATCTCTCTTTCTCATTTTGTATTATTACTTTCAGTTACCTAACTCAATCTCTTTTAATTCTTTTCTACTTCACTTTTCATAGAAATCTTATCTCTCTTTCTCATTTTCTATTATTACTTTCAATTACCTAACTCTGACTCTTTTACTTGCTTTTCTACTTCACTTTTCTTAGAAATCTTATCTCTCTTTCTCATTTTCTATTATTACTTTCAATTACCTAACTCAGACTCTTTTTCTTGCTTTTCTACTTCACTTTTCTTAGAAATCTTATCTCTCTTTCTCATATTCTATTATCACTTTCAATTACCTAACTCTGACTCTTTTACTTCTTTTCTACTTCACTTTTCATAGAAATCTTATCTCTCTTTCTCATTTTCTATTATTACTTTCAATTACCTAACTCAGACTCTTTTACTTGCTTTTCTACTTCACTTTTCTTAGAAATCTTATCTCTCTTTCACATTTTCTATTATTACTTTCAATTACCTAACTCTGACTCTTTTACTTGCTTTTCTACTTCACTTTTCTTAGAAATCTTATCTCTCTTTCACATTTTCTATTATTACTTTCAATTACCTAACTCAGACTCTTTTTGCTTTTCTACTTCACTTTTATTAGAAATCTTATCTCTCTTTCTCATTTTCTATTATTACTTTCAATTACCTAACTCTGACTCTTTTACTTGCTTTTCTACTTCACTTTTCTTAGAAATCTTATCTCTCTTTCTCATTTTCTATTATCACTTTCAATTACATAACTCAAACTCTTTTTCTTGCTTTTCTACTTCACTTTTCTTAGAAATCTTATCTCTCTTTCTCATTTTCTATTATTACTTTCAATTACCTAACTCAGACTCTTTTACTTGCTTTTCTAATTCACTTTTCTTAGAAATCTTATCTCTCTTTCTCATTTTGTATTATTACTTTCAGTTACCTAACTCAATCTCTTTTAATTCTTTTCTACTTCACTTTTCATAGAAATCTTATCTCTCTTTCTCATTTTCTATTATTACTTTCAATTACCTAACTCAGACTCTTTTACTTGCTTTTCTACTTCACTTTTCTTAGAAATCTTATCTCTCTTTCTCATTTTCTTTTATTACTTTCAATTACCTAACTCAGACTCTTTTTCTTGCTTTTCTACTTCACTTTTCTTAGAAATCTTATCTCTCTTTCTCATTTTCTATTATTACTTTCAATTACCTAACTCAGACTCTTTTACTTGCTTTTCTACTTCACTTTTCTTATAAATCTTATCTCTCTTTCTCATTTTCTATTATCACTTTCAATTACCTAACTCAGACTCTTTTACTTGCTTTTCTACTTCACTTTTCTTAGAAATCTTATCTCTCTTTCTCATTTTCTATTATCACTTTCAATTACCTAACTCTGAATCTTTTAATTCTTTTCTACTTCACTTTTCTTAGAAATCTTATCTCTCTTTCTCATTTTCTATTATCACTTTCAATTACCTAACTCTGACTCCTTTACTTGCTTTTCTAATTCACTTTTCTTAGAAATCTTATCTCTCTTTCTCATATTCTATTATCACTTTCAATTACCTAATTCAGTCTCTTTTAATTCTTTTCTAATTCACTTTTCTTAGAAATCTTATCTCTCTTTCTCATATTCTATTATCACTTTCAATTACCTAACTCTGACTCTTTTAATTCTTTTCTACTTCACTTTTCTTAGAAATCTTATCTCTCTTTCTCATTTTCTATTATTACTTTCAATTACCTAACTCAGACTCTTTTACTTGCTTTTCTACTTCACTTTTATTAGAAATCTTATCTCTCTTTCTCATTTTCTATTATCACTTTCAATTACCTAACTCAGACTCTTTTTCTTGCTTTTCTACTTCACTTTTCTTAGAAATCTTATCTCTCTTTCTAATTTTCTGTTATTACTTTCATTTACCTAACTCAAACTCTTTTACTTGCTTTTCTACTTCACTTTTATTAGAAATCTTATCTCTCTTTCTCATTTTCTATTATTAC